>KZ651281.1:236326-262712 GCA_001010745.2 Gerris buenoi
TAATAATAAATAAATAGAAACTAAGAATAAATAAATAAATATATAAAACTATAAAATAATATGAAAAATTGAATATTATGCGAGTACCTCATGTATAAAAATGTATATATACTCATGAGTACAGGAAATTAATTTATTTAGCAATACTATAATTCAGCGCATAGATAGTTGCCGGTCGTGTATGATTGGTCGTCATGTGTTTGTTTGTAATAGGTGTTTTTTTTAGTCTAGTGGGAAAGGATGTTTTATTAAAATTTGTCTTTAGTGAGTCGGTTAGTTTGTTATAGTAATTGGATGCCTGATTGATAATTAGGGTTGGGATATCGAAAGAATATATCGATATTTGCGATATATCGACATCGAGTTAATGAATATTGATATCAGTCGATATATCCAAAGAAATTATTATATTTCCGATATATCGAAAACCTACCGACTACCCCAGTTTTCCCAGGTGATGATCAAAATAAAAAAAAAAATAAAAAAAGCCCTCCAGGGAGCTTTTTTCATGTTTTTGAGGGTTGTAACAGACCTAAAACAGGTCTATTCGATATTTTCTGCAAATATCGATATTGCCGATGTATCGAAAGATTAATATCGGTATAAAATATCGATATTTTTGAGTCCGATATATCGATATTTTCGATATATCGATATCGAAGTCTCAACCCTATTGATAATGCCAATGTCTCTGCGCTGCTGAAGTCCTGCTGAAAGGTATTTTGTAAAGTCTGTTAGTGATTTGTCTAGTGTGATGTGTATGGTCTACCCTCCTTAGATCATGTTGTCCTTTGTGTAACCGTACGAGACAGAGGTATTGGTGCAGTTGGTTAATTGTGAGTATACCGACTTGCTTGTATAATGGTTGAGTGTGTTCAGTCTTGAGTTTGTTCTGTATTGTTCGAATGGTAGCCTTATGTTGAGTTATATTGGTTTCTTGGAGGTTTCTGTAGCAGAACCCCAGGCAGTGAGGCCATAATATCTTATAATAGAGTCCACTAGTCTATTGGTTCTTAACCGGGGGGCCGCGGCCCCCCAGGGGGCCTCGAAAGGTGTTTAGGTTAGGTACTATATATATTATATTTGGAGATTTTAAGGGGGCCGTGGTTACCAAAAGGTTAAGAACCACTGCACTAGTCCATAGTATAGTGTTCTTAAGTCCAAATGGTTCAAATAGGTTCTGAGTCATAGGAAAATATATCTGAGTTTTTTTGAGTTTGTTAACTAAGTTGTTTATATGTTGGTTCCAGTTAAGTTGGCTGTCTACTGTTATTCCTAAGTACTTAGTTGTGGTAGATTTGTGTATGTGGCTACAGTTACACTGGAGTGGGTAGAATTGTTTACAGTTTCTGTTGCGTAGCTTTACTCTATCTTGTTAATGTCGAGGTTCTCCTGAGCTGTGTAGTGAGTGTGTTAGGTAAGTTGTTAATGTCTAGCCAATGCTTAATCAGTTTTAAGTCCTGTTCGGCTTGTTTGGATACGTGCTCCCAGTCCTCCGCATCGCAGATCAAGGCCGCATTATCTGCAAATCCGATTACTTGTCCTGTAAGTGTTAGTTTAAATAGCTCGTTAAATAAATATTAAATAATACCGGTCCTAAAGTTGTGCCCTGCGGAATAGAGTAAGTTGTAGTATATTGGTCACTGACTGTCCCGTTCAGTCGAAGTATGAATGGTCTGTCATGTATAATGTATAGTAGCTTTGGAACCAGTGAAGAAGTCTGCTTGTAATCCCGATCTGTTTTAGTTTCTGTATGGTTTAGTAGTGTTCTGTATTCCTTTGTCTAAATAACTACATATTTAGAAAAAAGGATTTTTAGTCAAGTGTACTTTGAGACAAAGGAATATCACACTTCTGTTTTTACATTAGGGGAGTAACAGTTTAAAGAAGAACATTGAGAACACCTTCTTTCGATTGTTACTCCATTGAGGGGAGTAAAGCCAAAAGTTGGGCCAATTATTAAAATGCCAGTGATTTTTAATATTGTGATTGATTTATATAGTGCCCTGAGTCTAAAAAAAAGACTGTTTGTCGTTTGTCGTATATGCCGACAAGAATATCGCTATGCATAAAACAATTTTTTAACATGGGTCAATTTTGTATTTATATTGTAATTAATTAATTAATAGAGATAGAGAGAGAAGCTGTATATTTTAAAATGATTGAATAATATTTTAAAACTGACCAATTTGTATCCTCTAGTAATTTACTATTCTTTTAAACAGTTAATAAATTCTTGTATTGAATTTGAAGAAGATACACAATTATTATCGATTCTAAATGTATCTGCAACCTAGAACTGGATTGCACTTACATTAGTATATTAAGTATTATGTATTATGTATCTCTAAGGACTGTGGCAGAGTGATTAACATTCGACCTTATTGAACCGGCCAAGTGCTTGCAACATGAACAATAAACCATTGTTTTCTCTTGTGAGCAAATTATGGTCAAATGTTAAAAGGCAGTAACATAGTGCACCTCATGCGCTTAATGATATGTTTCAATGCTTCTAACTACACCGTACTTTGCATATTTACCCTGTTTTGAGGGTCATTTACTAAAGATTAATGATACAGACGAAATAATACTGGATACTATCTGGACCTTTGTTTCAACAATATGTTCAAATACAAAATTTCCTAGAAGTAGTTTATACATTTATTGTTGTACTCTTTTCAAAACAATTCCATTAACTATATTAACTTTAAAGGTTGTTTGTTGATGCTGCAAAGTATTATTTAAAAATAAAATTAAAAAATATTTCCTAGTAGTTTTACATTCTAAAGCCGGCTGACATTGGAAAATAATCGTATTGTGGAATAGAGCGGAGAACGTCAGTAAAATTCGTCAGAAAAAATGTATGGCACAATAAACCCACATACTTTAGACTTATTTGGTATTTGGTGAACATCAAAGGGATTTTCGTCGCAACTATCTCTCTGATGTGTACGTTTCCTTTTTGAATTATTTTAATATTATTTATAGATCGAGTAATTTGGATCCTAAAAGGGTAGGAAGAGAAAGAATACTAACACTGCTTTATCTGGCAACGTTTCAGCCATTCGAGCCGTATTCGAGCCAAAAAATATATAATTGTTTATTGTAAGAATGACATACAAAGTGCTACATCAGTAGTAGCAGATGTTACTATTTTCTATTCTAGGTTTAACGTCAAAATGTATGTGAAAATAATATTTAATTACCAGCGAAAATAATTGCACCGATGCGTTAGCGAAAAGTTTTATAGCTGTTGTAAAATTTGACTTCCAAGCTTAACGTTCGTAATTTAAATTTGAGATCAATCACCGTTCTGCGCACGCTTGGCATGTGCTTAAGCAAATGCAAATTTCTAGAAACTATAATCCAGCAATACAGCCTGTATCACTGACTCAGTGGGAGAATCATTTCAAGTCCTTGCTGACGCTGACAGAAAGCAGATTCGAACTAGTGAGCCAACATTAAACGAGTGTGCAGGTTCAACCTATTTTAGAAGGAGAAGTGGAAAATTCGCTCCGACGGTCTAGAAACCGGTAAGTGGTCCTGGAGGAGTTGTAATGGAGCTTTGGAAGTATGGTGGTCCTAAGTTGACACGTCATCTTACTAAGCTTTTTAACCTGGTGGTGGAAGGAGACGATATTCCAGAAGATTAGGCATTATCGTACATTTCAGCTATCTTCAAGAAAGGGGATAAAAAGAACCCTGGAAATTATAGAGGCATTAGTGTGATGGTGTCAATCAGTAGGTTTTTCAGCTCTATTATCAAGAATAGGTTAGAAAACGAAGTCTGCAACAGTATTTCCGAGGATCAGGCTGGATTTACGGCGGGGCGATCATGTATTTAGCATTAGACAACTCGCCTTTAAAAATGTCAGCTAAAGGTCGTGAGGTCCACTTAGTCTTTGTAGATCTAGAGAAGGCGTACGATTCTGTACCAATCGGTCTGCTGTGGAAATCTCTTTCTAATCTTGGCATCGTTTCTTCATTGATAGGGTTGGTGAAACGAAAGTACTCGAATTGCAAGGCATGTATTAAAATAGGTAAGCGTCTTTCTAATCACTTTCCAACTTCTAAAGGTTTAAGACAGGGTTGCGGGATGGCTCCCGCAACCCTGATGATACCCTCTTTAAAGCATATGTCCAGAATGTACTTAGTGTATGGAACAGAGCTTGTGGTGGTATGGGTGTGAGGCTAGAAGACCAAGTGATTCATTCTTTGTTGTTTGCAGACGATCAGGTACTTATAGCTTTAGATAGAGATGATGTGAAGTATATGCTTCGAAAGTTATTGGATGCCCATGACAGGGCAGGTCTCTCAGTCAATTTACTTAAAACTAAGTATTTAGTTGTTGGTGATAAAGGAAGGGATATAGTACTCGATCAAGGTGTTATTGAAGCACTAAAGAATTTTAAGTATTTAGACTCCATCATTGATGAGTGTGAAACGTGTCAAGCGGATGTTTATGCCAGGGTGATACAGGCTAGGCAGGCTATTAGGATGCTCAATGGACTATTATGGAGCCAGTCTGTTTGAAAGGAAACAAAGAGAATAATACTGCTGGTTATCGTCGAGTATATTTTAACCTATGGAGCTGATGCGTGGACACTGACTGATCGCCAAAAAAGTAGACTTAATGCCGTTGAAATGGATGGTCTACGAAGAGCTATGCGCGTTTCCAGCTTGGTAAGAAAATCTAACCACTACATTCGTCGTGGCATAGAACAGGAAGAGAGCGTGGTCCAGCGCATCGGGAAGCGAGCGCTTTACTGGTATGGCCATGTCCAGAGGATGGGTAAAGGAAGATGGCCTCGTAGGGTCATAGAATGGTCTCCTCCTGGAAGGAGAAAGCGAGGCCGTCCTAGAGCGTCTTGGAGAGATGGAGTCAGCCAGGCAATGCGGCCATTTAACCTACAAGATGGCGACTAGGAAGACCGTCAAACCAGGTCTTCGGGAATACAGGGCAACCGCTGAAGAGTGTAAACGCCCTTAAAAGTAAAAGTAAGAAATCAATTTAAAGAAAGATTATTTTTTTGTTTCTCCAAATTAAAAAAAAAAAAAAAAAAAATCCCTAGAAAAACATCAGGAATAATTTTGGTCTCATGTCTGCACACGTTTGATATCGAATTGAAACAAGTGAACTCAACAACATTTTTGATGAAAAGCATTTATAGATTTTTAATTTTGAAAAAAGTCATATTAGTCCAGGAGATACCGTGCAAAAAAGTGCCTGACAAACAATTTTGAATTTCGTGAATTACCTAGTTATTCTTTTAGTGCCTTTCAGGTCGATTATAGTCAGTCTACAATGTATTGCAAAGTTATTCAGATTGATAAATGATTTGGTATAATTTGTTAGTATTAAATGTATCATTCGTTGTGTAGCTAGCCCAATAGTTAGATTAGAGACAAGGAATATAAGACTTCACTTTTGCAATATTTAGGCCCTACTTATATATATTCAGCTGACAATACATGTAGCTAATTAGATCAAGCGTGTTAGTATAACTCAGTAAGGTGTCTTTTCATTATTATCTTTCGATCACACTGGTTATCGAAGAGTTTCACCTATGTTGATTATTGGTTGATATTTCAACTAATTATATTTATTTCAATAAATTAAACGGACTTGTATAAGATACTTATACTTAGCTGCAACTGCCCCTTTTGTTGTTCTAACAAAATGAAACTTAGTTGTGCAATGTGAACTTGATTATATATTTTCTTGCTTGCAATAAGAGATGACCAAGATTTAAATAATTACCGTGTTTTAACTTTTAAATTCTCTCTATAAAACTTTTCCTATTCACTTTAATCATTTCCAATTCATTCAAATATGTAGTTAAACTGTCTTTGATTGGATTGGCTAATACCAGTTTTAGTTCGTGACGATTAGAACCAATTGAAAAGGGTTTTATACGATTAAACTCAGTGAAAACGATTTCTACCGGTTGAAACTGCAAATAGTCTTCTATTGTGTGCTTAATCAATGGTAAAGGTATCGTCAATCTTAGCAGGACATCTCAAAATCCTTTTCCTTCTGTCTACATCAATTCAAGCGACGCTTTTGCCTTCTACTTCTCTTGCTATTTTCATCTTGAATTCAATACATTCACAAAGGATATATTTTTCTGACTTTTTTCCAATGAGTCCCCTTCAATTTTATATCTATAAATTATAATAAAATAATCTTATAGAATCTCAATTTTCTACTTACGATTATTTTTTTTTCTAGTCTAGACATTGCTCTCATACATATAAAGGATTTCTCGATGATCTTTTCTTATTACTATATATTTTTAGTTCACTTTTTTATTCTTTCGATCGATTTTTTTTTTAAGAATAAATCAAGAAATTCCTTACTATATAACAAAATGGAGATTGTTCATTTTTTTCTAAAATCATTTTCCTTTTGGAACGAAGTTCCTAATGGCACGTTCTGGAGCCCGGGAGTGAATCCGAAAGAAACGACCGTCACAAAATCACCGCCACAAAACAAAGCGTCACGAAATCTACCGATGATGATAACTTGAATAAAAGATGACCGAATAAGTTGAAATTTGGTACACATGTTCAATTTACTAATGCCCAGGCTAAGTTCATTGGACAAGGTTATCTTCAAATTTTAGGAGTTCTAGGACGGGGAAAAAAATTAACTTCATCTATTTATTGAGAAAAACAACTTTTTTTTATTCATTTATTTTTTATTTTTTACTAAAACGAACACAGACGCTGCTATGAAGTGGTAAAGATCGCTAAATTGGTTAAAGCGGACCTATACGTTTAAAATAAAGAAAACGTTTTTACCGATATCTTACGTTCTATAAATCTTTTTTCACATCGTCTAAAATACGATAGAAACAGGCATGTAAAATTTAAACATGATACAAGCAGACGTTTTTGAGTAGGGAAGAGATATTTTAAATTAGTAGGCCGGGTAGGTAGAAAAGTTCTATTTCCTACCAACTACAAACATACTCTTTAACGATTTACTCATGATAAAATTTTGTCTCAATATTCAATACATATTTTTATCGTCTTACAATTTTTGCTTTAATGATACAAATAATAATTTTAGAATATCTCTGTTCCTAAGTATCGGAGAGTGGTTTCGGTTTCGGAAGCTATTACTTTTATACAACTGATGGTACGACATGCCCACCCCGTTTTATTCACACATACATAGTTGTATGTAATGGAGCCCTAAGCCCTTTGGCAGGCCCAAGCCTGTCTTGGGCTGTTATGCCAAATATTATTATTTATACATAAGGAATTATAAATAAAATGATGACTGTTATATTTTCAGATTCCAAGGGCATTTCTTTTTTTTTTTGACCTCTTGCTCTAATTATTTTCTTTAGACTGATTCATTGGAGTATACTCTCTTACAGGTTGTAAATATCACTTTAATTAACTTCATATATGATTCGCAACAATTTTATTAAATGATAAACTGTCTCTCTTCGTTAGTGCATCTGGTGTATACACTACACAGTATCTTCCTTTTATTAAATTCTGTCTCAAATGATGCAATATATTATACCAACGAGATGACTATGTGAGAATTTCATAGAGCGAACATGAGTTGTGTACAAAGTGATAAGTTATAATAAGACTCTACTAGAATCTTCTTACTTTTATTAAAGTTACAAATTATCCAATAAAGTATAAAACCATTTATTTTTAAGTTTGTGCATTATAGTCCAGAAGCTATCACATAATATGATTCATACGTACTATCACTGAGGACTCCTCATCTGAGTTTGCATATCTCTTAACATGCAAACTTCGTCGCTTTATGACTTCGCTGGAGTACGCATCCTTAAGCTTTTTTTTCCTAGAAGCGACTCCAGCGATGGACGCGCAAGCGGTAGTCGCTGGGCGATTATCACTGAGGACTCCTCTTCTGAGTTTGCATGATACCGTTTTCCTAGCTGAGCGATTCTTACCATGCAAATTCATAAGAACGATAATCGCTGAGCATCTTGGCTGGAGTCGCGTCTTGGAAAACTTGCCTTTAATCTGAAATACAAATCAAATAATAATTTATATCTTTGTGACAATACAGAATTTAGGGTTCTAGTGGTTTTTGATTAAGAAATATTCTCCCAAAATTGAATTAAAATATACTACGGCGTCCTCCTGCTTATACGTGGAATAAAATGGAGAAATTTGGGTAGCAAATTTTTATCAAATAAAATAAATAAAATTTTAGCAAAAAATAAGATTTTTATTTTAATAATTATTTTTCTTTTTATATAAAAAAATTCTTATAACATATTTCTTTAATTTATTTATTGCGGTAGAGATTAGGCTTTTATATATTTATTCTTTCACAATGTTAAACTTTTCTTTATTTAAAATTATTTATTAAACTTGTACATACTCATATTTATTACTTATTTATTTATATGAACCCTTTATGAAATTAAAGTTACAAAAAAAATATTTTATACGAAGATTATACGAGTGAAGCTCAAAAAAATAAAAATATAACATGAAATCTGTTGAAATGAACTATAGCGTCCTATATGGTGACGGTTAAACTTTTGGAGGGAACATCCATCCACTTCCTAACTTGGTAAAAATTTTCTAATTGTTGGTTGACGACGAATTTACTGTGCAATCGATGAGATTAGCAATGCAACATTACTACGAAGCTGTAGTACAAGAAACTCAAAGCTGACGAATTCTCAGTATAAGTATCTGAGCGTCATGTGGAAAACGTGGTACATGAACTTAACGAAAAAGGTAAGTTATGCGCAGAGTGATTACTCTAAAGTAAATGCCGTAAAGTTAAGTGTCGTAAAGTAAGAAAAGGCCCTGGAATAAATCCAAACAAAACCACAATTAATTTACTTTCAAAAACAAACCTAACTTTAAAGATCAACTAGAAAGGTAAAATTTAAGTTTAAAAACTTACGATTTAGCATCGGCAAAAGTCGCTCGGCAGTAGAAATATTTTGAGTAAAATTATATATTGAAAAAGTTATTTTTGTGACTCCCACGAGTCGTAACTCAAAGATATAAGAGTTATAAGCAAACTAAGACTACATAAACACAGGTTTAAAGCATTTTAACATCGTGCCGATGGACTCTCCACACAGACGTCTTCCCTGTTCAAGATACGCTGGCTGAGTGCCGCCAAAACCACGCTGCACCAAATACCTCCAAATTTTAAGGTTATGCACAACGCGCATGTCTATAAAAAAAATAACGTCCTCGTTCTGACTTCATATACGAAATACCAACATTTAAATCAGATACGAAAAACTAAATTAAGACTTATAAAAATTAAGGGGTTCATTTAAATTTCCTAACTTATAATTATAATTATTATTACATATGTGTTTATATAAATATATGTGGTAAAACTCAGGTTACCACAATACATTGTACAACTATTTTTCAATTAGACCTATTTTATTTTGATATGAATTGTCCAATAGCATCCTGCTATTGTAAATTGTAATGTTTTTCAATTTTGTAATCGGATATAAATAAATCATTGAGAAACAGCCCGCGTGAAAGGTAATTAAAAAGGAATCAATGAGTGTCCCCCAATCTCCTGTATAAACTGCATAATTTGCATTTGCAATCGAATATACGCCATTTTCAATTTGGTAGCTACCCAAAACCATCAATTTATATCAAGATGCTGGTTGAACATGAAGACTGATTGTGAGGGGACACCCCCTCTGCCTTTACCGCATGAGTAGTGCATGGTAGTGAGGAAGCACATGCGAATTGATAATATTAGATTATAAATGTTCTAGAAATATATATAGGTATTAAAAACATTGAAGTATATTCATTAAAGTGATGTAATTTTTTCTTTGAGTTTTATTAAGTTTTCTTCTAATCCTTGAGAAGGTTCTAAAAATTTCTGTAGTCAATCTGTAGAAAATGTTTACTGTTCTCCACTCATTTTATATAACATATGCTATCATTCTCATCCTTCTAGTTTATTTTTATTATTTTTGTCTATCTTTGCATTATATTCTATAAATTATGTGATATATTTTTAACCTAGTTCATATTAGTTTACTAATATATTCTTATTGTTACAGGATGGAACGGCAACGAAGAAATGCATGGAGGACGGCACTTGGTATGTAGGTGAAGATAATGGAACGTGGACAAATTTCTCCCTCTGCATGAAAGGAGATCAAGGACAAATCATCACATATTTTAACATAACTAATGAAAATATTACTCACATGGAAGTAAGTGAACCCAAATGAATTATATTTATTATATGTTTTGGTCGCTGTATTTTTATTTTTGTGAAGCATCAACTTCAACCTTGCCACAAATGTTAACTGTTTCGATATATGATAATATATGGTTTGTAGCGGTTAGAGAAAACCTTTAGTACTGACCGTAAATTGTGCTGAAGAAATTTTTAAAAGTTTTGGTGGCTGGAGTTGGTTTGCAGTTAAATTGTTTGACTGGTTATTTTGCAGTACCATATATATTTGTTGTCACAAGCGGTAGAGGTGGCTTAAGTTAGAAGTACAGTAAGAGATCAACTTTCTCAACAGACTATACCCATTGATTATCAAAGGTATATTTGGTTAAAGGTCAAACATTGGAACAGAATATACATACAGAGTATACAGTTCTAATTATTATATATAAAGGTATTAGTGGAATTTATCAGTGGTAGTGAGTGGTAAATCTTTGTAACTGACATTACACAGTGCTTGCCAAATGTTTTGGTGGAGATTGTGTCAAAGAAATTGTCAGAAGTTGTAGGGGTTGCTAAAGTAGGTTGATTGTTGTTTGAGGCTAACCTTTGGAACAAACTATACCCATTGATTATCAATGGTGTTAGTGGAATTTATCAGTGAGGGTTAGATTTGGTTAAAGTACGATATTGGAACATACTATACACAGTAGACAGCTCACATCAAAGGTTTTAGTGGAATTTATTAGTGGAAGTGAGTGGTAAAGCTTTGTAACTGACCATACAGAGTGTAAGCACTGTCAAACAATACTAAAACATTTGGTGGAGTTTATGTAGTACTTAGTGCTTTAGAAGTGGTCAAAAGTAGTAGGGGTGGTTAAAGTTTGTTGATAGTGGTTTGAGGCTAACTTTTGGTATAGACCATAAACACTGAACAGTACTTATCAAAGATTAGAAACATTTTAAAAAACAAAATGTTTTCAAATTATCACTGGACCGGTTCCGGCTAAACGCCATCAGCAGAGTCGAAGTTTCTCGTATCACTCAACACACTCATCGAGTCTACATGAGAGAATAATGTTGAACAAAATGTTTGTTGCCTTGAACATTAAGTTTGAATTCCTCAGGACTTCGAAATAATGTGGAACGTGGAACTCATTGAATAAAATTAATCATCATTGGACAGTGGAACATGTCCGCCACTTTGATTTGGAGACATTGTCATTCCAAGTCACGAAATAACTTAATTTTTGGTCTCCTAAAATTTTTGGTACTGAGGATTCTAAAAATCACCGTGTCCACCAATATTGACGTTAGTCAATGTAATTAATTAATTATTTAAATCAGTTTGCATTAAACATTAGATCTTATGGGATTTGATTAATAATAATTTTACAATGATTCATATTGCTCTATGAAACGTATTCGCATTTCTCAATGTTATACAATTAATATTTAATTTTTAATTTATTTAACAATAATTGTTTTAAGTTAATTAATCATAATAGATTATGTAATAAATCATTTGGACGATCAGTCACTGTCAGGTAAAAGATCATAATTCATGTACCATCTAAAGCTTAAAAGCGAATTAATTTCTTATCCTGGTTTCGTATAATTTCACTGTCAAAGAGGGGATTTTAATGTAACTGCATGGGAGTTAACGTGCTCTGTTAAGAATCATTATTGATTTCATTAGATGTGATACATTTTTATTTATTTATTTATTTATTTNAATAAAGATTTTACTTCATGTGGAGAGACAGTTTGTGTTATTTCTAACTTCAATATGAGTATTTACCGGTATGATTATATTATGTGCTGATAGAGTTGTATAAAGTGTATGTGTTGTACACATCAAGAGATAAGACTATCAAATTATAATTATTTTTAACAATGGGAGATAGACAGAGAAAAATTGACTCCAGCGCCGGGACTCGAACCACGGACCTCTAAATCTCTATCTCAATGTCTCTCTCCCATCGTTAAAAATAATTATAATTTGATTTAAAGTAAAATTTAAACATTCCGTAGTATGAAGACTACCAAAAAAATTTTAAAAAATGTATTCTAAATTAATTAAAGATAGTGAACATTTTTCAATATTAAATTTATTTAATGTTGTTTTTTATTTGATTTGTTTCAGGATCACCTGAATTCTATCAAAACTATATCAATAATTGGTTACAGCGTTTCTCTAATTATTCTCTTGGTGGCCCTTGTTATTCTCTTCTCCTTTAAGTAAGTCTATTATTTTATTTGTTTTTCTTTATTCATTTTTTTTATTTTGTTATTTTTTTTTATAAGTGGTCCGAAAATTGTTCAAAATTTTCTATTTAGGGTAAGATTTTAGAGTCCACAAAGACCTATAGTTTCTTGTGTTTGTCTGCTTGTCATAAGCGTAGCTGTATCTCCGAAAGTACCGAACATATAAATTTAAAACTTTAAATACTGCAGTTATTTTATGTTTAATTACCCTGTATGTACAAACTAAAAATACAGGGAAGGCCCAAAAAGCCCTCTCATAAAAACAAGGGGTTAAATTTGAGGTGGTTTAAATTTTTAAATTTTTTAAATATTTCAAACCCCTTAAACTTAAAAACACTTTTTAAATTAAAAACACACAAAACGGATAATAAGTTGAAATCTCGAAAAAAAAAAAAAAAAAAAAAAAAAAAAAAAAAAAAAAAAAAAAAATGTTGGAGGAAAAACTTTTCCTACCAATAGGTGAGGAAAAGTTAATAATTAGTTTAGTTAGGAAAATCCTCATTCATAATTACTTAGCCCAGTGTTTTTCGTTTGTTAGTTTTCTGTGGTGCATTTACCTAATTATTATTGAACATTTCATTAGAATTTATCACAAAAATAACTTCAGGATTCAGGGAATTCAGCCTCTCCCGTCCCGAATTTCTGGACTAGCTGTCTTAAGGCCCCCATACACGTTTAAACATTTTGTGCAAAAGTTTGCGCAAACCTGATGTCGGGGAAATTTAGTTAAAAAATCATGTTTGCGCAAACATCAAGCAGCCATACATGGTCAAAATGTTTGCACCAACATGATGTTTGCGCAAAATGTTTGACCGTGTATGGGGGCCTTTAGGGTGGTTGGGGGTGGTGGGTCAGACACAATACTTCACCCTCGCTAAGGGGTTCTATAAGTATCTAGGAATCCCATATAAAACTCATTTGAGTAGTTGAGTAGTTGTGCAAGGCTAAAAAGTGCAAGCTAATAGCAAATCACCTGAGAGTGAACCATGTACTAAATTGATAAAATAAGGACTAAAACTTAATATTTAACACCGGTTTTGAGCAATTTAGTTGGTTCATATAAACATTTAAAATATCTATTATGTGCATGATACTAATTGTATATGATAACAATTAGGGATAAAGGTTCTTGAGGATTTTATGAGGATCGATTTGTGGCCTTGTAGGGTTTTAAAAGGATCCTTTAGGTTGAGGTGGTAGAAATTATAAAATTGGATTAAGGATTAACACAGCATTGCACTTAAATTTCACATGTCTTTTTTCAGGGTGGTGTGGCCATCTTTGATTAATTCTAAACTATGCTTTTATCTACTAGGTGCTTCGCATTTAATTTTGCTTCTTCTTTTTTATATCTTACTACACACTTTTAAAGTTCTTCATCTTCTACTTCCTATTTTACATTCAATTTTTCGATACATCTTGCGTCACATTTTTAACTTTCTCCTACTTCATATTTAATGTTTCTATACAATCTACTTTACTAACAAATTTTCTCCTTCCTTCTTCTACTTTCTATTTAGCTATCAATCTTTCTACATCACTAGTCTTATTTCATATCCGTTCTCTTCTTCCTTTATTTGATATATTTCTCCTTCTTCCTCTACATCATACTTCTTCTTGTCTCGTTTTCTCTTGGACGTCAGCAAGCCAGTGGTTATCCAAGGTTTTAGTTTTTTTATTTTTGCATGTTATATATACTTGTTTAGTCTGTGTGCATGTTTTTATTTGCTGTTGTATGGATTGTACGAATGTTTGCGTGGCTGTCTGTGCGTCTGTTATGTCGTATAGGTCTGTCCAGTCTATTCGTTGAAGTTTAGTATAAAGTTTTTCTGAATCTACTGTTGAAAGAGTGAATTGTTTACGTGGATTATTATTTATTGATGTCTTCAAATCTATAGAAATCCCCGTAGGATAATGATCTGTCACCTTGCTGTGCAAAATAAAGGGTGTAAGGTTCATATCATTGTTACATTTTATCATTATGTGATCGATACAAGATAAAGAATTGTTTTCATTCCTTGTTACATCGTTTATATAACTTCTGAATCCACAAGAGCTCAATAAATTTAAATACTTAGTTTTAATATTAGACTCTACTAACAAATTTAGATTTATATCACCCATTATAATATGATTATTAAACTTATTACAATCTAAAAATGTTTCCAAATTTTCAATAAATGTATCGATACAAATTTCAGCTGATCTATAAATAGCTGTTAAATTAAACAATTCATTTTTCATTTTTAATTTAAGTAGAATACTATTGCAGTTCATTATCGGCCTGTTAACTATTTCCATGACATCAATATGGTGTTTGCAGAATACTACTATGCCTTCGGCTCTATTCTTTCCAGCATCAAAATAAGCATTATAACCTTCTATATTGTAATAATTGTCATAAGATTTAAGCCAAGCTTCGGTCAGAACGATGACATCCATTTGTCTATTTAAATTATTTAAAAATAACAATAATTCATCATAGTTCTTTCCAATAGATCTGATGTTTGTATGCAAAAAAATTGAACTATTTAATTTTAAAAAATCCAGATTATAGCCAGCTACAATTTGCTCTTTTTTATCTTTATGAGATTCTAAACTATTTAAAAAATCTAAATTCATGCTACTAACGTTAAATTAATAAATATAATGTTAGACTTATAAGAATATAAATCTAAATGCATGACTAGAATAATATTGACTAGAATAATATTGACTAGAATAATATAGACTATTTGTTCCGTTAAATTATAAACCTTATGAACCACATTAAATAAACTAACATTTCTTAAACTACTAACAAAAATTAACAATAACAAAATGAATAATTAACATATAGATATCACAGAATAAATAATTACTATATCACAGTTATTGAGTAGAGCTACTTTATTTATTTTTAATAATAACATTACTGTTGACATGCTTTATTTCATTTTATTTTTTTTGTTACTTATTTATTAAAGCTTATTTATATCTGCCACTTTTTTAACTTGAAAAACTTTATCTCCGTCCATCTTTCTTACAAGAACCTTATTATTACGAAACCATACGTATTTATAGCCCCTATCTTTTGCTGTTAGTCTAGTTCTATATAAGAGCTCTTTATTAAATTGTGTTAGATGATCAGAGATAAAAATTCTACCTTGAGTGAAGTTAGTGTTTATTACATTAGCAGGTAAACCTGGTCCTGAGTTGTCCAGACGACATAGATTCCTGTAGGCCCTGATCCATTCCTCTTTTTTCCATCTTCTCACAAATTTAACGACAGTCGGTTTTGGAGCTTCAGTGTTATGAGACGGCAGTCTATGAGCAGTGCTGATATCATTATCACTATAGTCCACTTCCAATACTTTAGCCACTTGCTCAAGTATAGCTGGCATCTCCTCATTCCTGGTATTCGGTATCCCTGAAATAATCATATTATCCACCCGGGAATACTGTTGGAGATTATTCAACCATAAATGTGTTCACCATAAATGTGGCGGATAAATGCGTTCAACCATAAATGTGGCGGATAAATGCGGGGCCAGTTTGACGCCGCGGTCATATCACACCATTCCACAAAACAAGGGTAATTTAGCGGTGGACTGTAAATAGGTAACAACATATATATTTATAGATATAATGTGGTCTTCGAATAAAGTGGAGAATACCTGATATAGTAGTTGAGGGTCGAGGGCGGCATAACACGCAGGTGAGCGGGTAGGTCGTAGTTGCACACTCATACACACACTCCTACAAGTATTTATTTTAAATGGAAAGTTTATTTATAAAATAAATTAATAAACATGGGGGGACTATTATCTAAGCTTCACTAAAACTTGTTCAATCCAAAAATCTGTCTGTCTGTGTTGATGTTTAATCGTAAGAAGTCGGTGAAATGCGCGTTATTAAGTTTTACTTCTACCCAAACCACACCCCGTCTCTCCCGAAAAGAGTTATATCTGAATAAAGCAAGTGTTCGATGAAAATATCTGGGAAAAGTTTACAGATGGCCCGGGGTATTTTCTTACTTGTAAGAAAACTCCTTTCTTAAAGAAAATGCTTATCATTTTAGACTCCTTTATTTCTAAATTTTTAGAGAAGAAACTGCTTACCAAGGTTAAATATATTTTTCTATAATATGATTTAGTTGTCCCAGCTTTGATATTGTTATATTTATTATTTATTGAACTCGCATGTTTGCCAACTATATGTTTAAAAATTAAATATTACATACGTATTAGTTTTAATTATATATCTCTTAAGAAAGAGAAATAGGAATCAGTGTGTAACGGGGATTTGGTGAGTGGAATAAAGTAGACTGGTTAAGTGTTTGATAGATATTTATTTGAAATTCAATTTTTTAAGTTTTTGTAGTTTTCATTCTACGGAAAGTTTAAATTAATTTAAATCAAAGTATAATCATTATTAACAATGGGAGGCAGACATGAATGTGGGAGATGTGTATGAATATTGAAAGCTTGGAGTTGGGGAATAAGTTATCGGTTACGGCAGAGAAAAATCATTGTCCCGCGTAGCTTAGATGGAAAGAGCGTCTGCACCGGAAATGCGGAAGGCCCTTGGTTCAAATCCCGGCGCTGGAGTCTATTTTTCTCTGTCTGTCTCCCATTGCTAATAATGATTATAATTTGATTTATATATTTATTTTTATATGGTTGAGTGTGTGTGATTGTTGTATAATGTGTTCCACTCCAGAGCTAAGATCAAACTCTCCGAGTGACTCTATGCTAGGGCTTAGTCTGATAGATTCCTGGTGGGGGAAAGCACCACTAGACAGAAATTCGAGCCTTTGCTAGCCTAAGTTCTACACTGAATATTCTTGACTTGGCTTCCCCGTTACGAGTTATGTGTGGTTAGTTTACTCTGAGAACTGATATAATTTACTTGATAGTGATGGTTCGTGCCCTAGGGATGTAAGATAGTTTCTCACTTATGGTCGTATTATGTGAATTTTCAAAGAGGTCTGTTCTTCATTTACGATCTTGTAGTAAACAGGACTTGGATCGTTTTCATCCTTCGTGGTCTATGTCTTCAAGTTTAGAATCCAAGCCTCTGGCGGAGGTTTTAATACCCGGGGGAAGCCCTCCCTGATGATATTCAGAGGGCCCTGGGTAACCAGTTGGAGAGAGTGAATGGTATTTAATAACTCAAGTTAAGCAGCATTGGCGGTGGTCAGTACTTGTATGGGGGTCCACGTGTCCAGTTATTTGTACGGATGTCCAATCGAACCTAGAGTTGGATTCGATTCACGGGTTGGGCTTCCCACTCAATGTTCACCCAGAATTGTTTAAACAAATGGGTGGAAGGGGCTGGTTGCTCGAAAAATTAGTGCTTCTAAGTTTTAGCCTGGAAACCATGATTCCCATTCCCATTTCCCATTCCGAGATTCTCAGTAGATTCTAATTGCGAGATGTGAGATTTGGTAAACAGCCAAAGGCAGTTTCTCACACAATATAAACCGAGGTTTGCTCAATGAATTAAGTGATCGCATCTTCAGGTGTTAAATCCCTCCGGGGGAGGGGATAGTCAATTTTTCCAATTTAAAAATTAATAAATTAAATATTTATTCTCTGTATTCATCGGTTCTAAATTACTCCAATTTTGTTTTTCTACAGTTCTCAAGATATTATAAGCTTGTGATATTTCAATTAATGACTTTGAACATTGATAATTAGTTGATCAAAATATTTACGTATTTATTTTCTCATAATATTAAATATCAGATTCTCAGTAGATTAGAATAGCAAGATGTGATTTAGTAATCAGGTTTGCTCAATTTAAGTGATCTGGGTCTTCAGGTGTATAATCCCTCCGGGGGAGAGGATAGTCAATTTTTCCAATTTAAAATTAATAAATTAAATGTAAATTCTTTGTATTCATCGGTTCTAAATTACTCCAATTTTGTTTTTCTAGTTCTCAAGATATATAAGCTTGTAATATTTTAATTTATGTCTGTGAACAGAACATTGATAATTACTTGATTAGAAGATTTATGTATTTATTTTCTCATAATATTAAATATTTAATCTTTCTTATCAGCTAAGCAATCATATTGCAGTCGATAGGCGGTGTTACTCGACAAATTTTAGATACATTTAAAATAATTACAGACATGATATTCCAATAAATAGGGATGATTACATCAATTTTGAATGTATAAACCTTTTTTATTGAGTATTAAGGTTATATTCTGTTCGATCTACAAAAAGGCTCAATATTCAGTCACATATATAAGTTCTGACAGAAATTGGATTTCGTTTTTTTAATTTTGTGGGATTCATGGTAACCTTTATCTGAATAATTTGATAAGTTGAAACAAGGTTTTAACATTTATTGGGTAAGGATCAGTAAAGGTCTGTGGGGTCACGACCCAGTTAGGATTCAAATCAGACAAATTAGATTTAAGGGTGTTGAATGTCCTAAAGCTCCTCCTGGGAATAATTTGGTTATTTCTATCGCATCTTTACCTTCTCTCAGGATTTTATAGGAAATCCACTTATACCGAAAGAAAATCCTCACAATTCTTTTCTTTCTATGCAACTCTCGAGTATACTAGTATGATTGAGGAAATATTAGATAACTAAAAACGTATTTAGGGTAACAGAATTCCAAATCCACACTGAGGAACTTATTTGCGAAATATTGTATAGAAAGGATTTATAAATGTTCTAGATTTTCCCGGGAACATTTACAACACTAAGTTTTATGGATGTGGGGATGTATCATGAACAATTTTGAAACTTGTTTCTTGTTTTCCACCGATGTGAAAACATGGTATAATGTTCTGCAACATTCGCAAGTGTAGACGACATTCGCAATTTAAGTAATGGCTCCCAATCAAGTGCCACCCATGTTTTATCTCGAGAAAACCCTTCAAATAACTAAACATTTACATTAGTTTCTCAAAAATTAGTTTTCCTATAATTTGTAAAATATATTTTATAAAATAATTATGGACATCCTCAAGAAAATTTTGGAAACCTGGAACCGTCTTCCAGGTTCAGTACATAAAAGTGATTTTTTTATAAATATATTCAGCAACAAATAGTTTTTTCCTACTAGCAGCAGCAAAATTACGCATTATTGAACTGTTTTTAGGCATGAAAATGTAATTTCTCTGAGGTGTCAAGAAAACTTTGCAATACGCAGCAAAATGCGATTCTTGCTGCCTAGGCGGCTAAATTGTGTTTTGCTGATGATTTTTCCAGGCTAAGCCACGCCCACATTCCCCGCTTCAACAACCTATTGTTTTATTCAATCTTTAACCTAAATTATTTGAACAATTTATCTCAAAAATATTACAAATTTATAAAAAGAAGGTATATAAATACATATAAAAGATTATATTTATAAAATAGAATGAAGTAAAAGTATATATAATAACATGGGAAAAATTTTTCTGCCGCTAGTAGAAAAAAAAATATTGTATGCAACAAGGCAGCAAAGGAAACATTTCTGCCTCATTAATATATTGCCTGCCGAGGCGAAGCCACGGCAGTCAATCTAATAAATTACCTGCCTCGGCAGTTAATTTCCATAGCCTGACCTCGCCTTCGGCTCCGAGGCTAACTTAATCATTCGTCACAAAAATTCCATTTTGCTGCCTAGTTACATAAATAACTATTTCTGTCCATCATCTTTTTCTTTACCTTCTTTTCTTTTCTTCCTCGCTAATCAAGAAAAATTCGCTTATGAAAACTGCAACTGCTACTTGTGAATACATATTAAGACTATATGATTTGAGGGCTGAAAGTATGAATCGGAACCGGAACAAATATGTTTTGCATTAGGCTTGAATAGAATAGTGATGGAGATGAAATTAATGGACTGTATTTAAATTACAACTTGGTCAAATAAAAATAGCCTTTCTATTTTCTTTCAACAATATATTTCTATTTCTAATTGAACCAGTTTTCTTTTTAAACTAATATAATATACTTTGTAGTTGTAAACTTCATTTTAATAGCATTTCGTCAGTAGAACTTTTATTTAAGTATAAAATAGTTATTTACGCAACAAGGGAGAGAAGTATGTTTTCCTGCTCGAGGTCAAGTTTTCTCCTGAGGCACCGCCGAAGGAGAAAACTTTATTAGCTCCCGAGGCTTGCTGAGGGAGATAGCTGTAGTATTAGCTCTCGAGGCTTGCCGAGGGAGATAATCCCGAGAGCAGAAATACTTCGATCCATGTTGCGTAATTAATTTTATCTACGACTAGTGCACCATGGGTAATAGCTAATAAGTTTGTAGGTATAAAAGTTTTACCTACAAATTCACCTTTATAACTAACGTAATTTATACAACTGATATTTAGTTACTTGATTTATTAAAATAACAATTTTTATACTAAATATATACGTTTTTAATTTAATTACGTTGTTTGTTTTTAATTTAATGACTTTTATGATAACCTAAAGTAACCTTCCCGAAAAATTATTAAACAGAACAGCTAAAAAAACATGAGTACCAATATAATACTTACAAATTACCTAAAAAAAATACCTTTTAAGTTGGTATGATTGTTTTTTCACTCCCTGTTATTAGCAATTTAAAGTCCACTTACAGTGCAAGTCGTAGATAAAATATATTTACTTTTTTGTGGCCAAAGTTAGCGAATTATAAGTGGTTGTTTTCATTTGTTTGTTTAGGAGGTTGAGATGTCCTCGAAACACACTTCATGCCCACTTATTCTTGTCGTTCATGATGCGAGCTGGTATATCCCTTCTCAAACATTCACTTATGTACCAAGGTGTTGGACTGTCTAATGAACTCATTAACTTGGATGGAGAACTTTGGATTACAGACACTGAGGTAACAAAAATAAATTTATATAATACTCCTAATTACACTGTCGAGCAAATCCAAAAAAAAACCTTATCTAAAGGATTTTGTGAAATTGTTTTTTCAAGATAATTAACTTTGGTGTAATTTAATTTTCTAGTTATATAGGATCGAGATAAGATTCGGTGCCAGGCCACATAAAATCTATAATAGTATGAAATGAGCTGTATGATCTATAATAGTATGAAATGAGCTGTATGATCTATAATAGTATGAAATGAGCTGTATGATCTATAATAGTATGAAATAAGCTGTATGATCTATAATAGTATGATAATGAAATGAAATTGCTAATTGTTTGATGCGTTTCTTTTGGCTTAGCAAAGCAGTGTACGTTATAATATTTTTGTGCTATGTTATAATTAGTGAAACAGGAGATCTGGTTACAGTAGTATGTTATTATATTTTATCTACGATTGATACGTAATATAATCATTGTATCTCTGTTTAGATTCGTAGAAAGTGGTTCTTTACACACCTGTATTAATTGCGCATGCGTGTCTCATAGTTTTTATCAATTCCTCTTTTTTTCCACTCTAGTGACGAAAAGAAGAAGAATTCCTCTTTTTTTTCACTCTAGTGACGAAAAGAAGAAGAATTATCAACTTTACACACGATTAGCGAGTTTGTTTACATTTAACATAACTAATTTGATGTTTATTTAATAAAAGTAACTGTTTGTATCGAGTTTTTTGTGAAAATCAATGAGTGATTTAAGTGATTATGAAGAATATGAGGAGAATAATACGCCTTCCGAAATAATTAATTCGGCACAAAATACAACTAACGAATTGATGTCATCTTTATCAAAAGAGAAATACGAGCTTACATACAGGAAGTTTATTATTTTTTTCTGCATTTATTATTAAAATCTAACAATCGTAGATAATTTACGGTACGCAACTCGTGCGAAAACGGCATTTTGCATTGCTCGTGTGGTTTTACTACCCTCGCTATCGCTCGGGTGTAAACTCCACACTCGCATGCAAAATGCTACTTTCCACACTCGACGCGTAATGTACTATTACACAGATGAAATTAGGTTTATTTGTAAAGTGTCTTGTTAAACAATAAATAAATATATGTAAAAAAAATAAAATAATAATAAATTAAAAAAAGAAATGCAAATGAATTTATTAAATTAAATAAAGGAAGCACGGTTATATACTCAGAAATACGCTATATAATAGTTTTTTTTTTTCATAATTATTGCGTCTGATCACATGGTAGCATCATCACTCTATTTTTTGGCATTTATTAACGGATTTATAAGGGGTATTTAAAAAAAAAATCACTAAAATCATTTTCTTTACGAAAAATCCACACATTGCTTAATTCTGAAAAAATAATCTAACACAGGTATTGGAACTCTTTTGATTCCATGTCTGTCTGTCGCTCAATTTTTGAAAACATATCATAAAAACTACCCGTTCGAAATTAATGAAATTTTGAAAGTGTGTCATAATTTGCCCATAAGTTGGCCCATATAAGTTTCAACCTTCTGCCCCTTTATGTTTCTCTTCAACAATCGCACAAACATGCATTTACTTACACCTAATATATCTTCAAAAATACTCATGTGATTTTTATAAAATTTGAATTGTTTTTCGAAAGTAGCTCGCAGGTACCCCTATTCAATTTTTACCATCTGCACTCTTTAAATATTTGATATTTTACTAAATTGATATTTTACAGATAGCATAAAATCATTAAAGTATATACGAAATAAGACGTATACCACACTAATGGACAGATTATGTATTTTGATTAAAACAACGCTATGTATGCATGTGTATTTTTTTTTTCCTATGATTGAAATAAATTGTTTTAGAATGTATTTATTTCATTTTTTTTTAAATAATGTATTTTGTTTATTTAACCCAAATAAAAATGCAACTAAAGGAAAAGAGGATGCAATACAAATGATCTTATAGTTAAATACTACAAGCTATAAACTTTATTGAAATACATTCTCTCTTAGCGTATAGCTGAAGAGTGAAATAAACTTTGGAAAACCCCTACCTTACATAAATATGGAAAGGCTATAATCTTTATAGGAGCAACCGATACGGCTTTGTAATAAATTTCAGGAATATCGGTTATGCTAATCAGGGTATTACAGATATGTCAGGCGGGATGAGAATATCTCCCTCAAGCTCCTTGTTCGAACCTCCATACCGGACTTACTTGGAATTAAAACTCTAGCCGCTTGTATCTTACACTTATAAATAAACTAATTTCATGATGGCTACCTTATTGCTTTATTCAAATGACCTTTATTTATTTATGTTTTTCTACTTTCAGCATTGTATTTTATTTATTTTTTAAAATCCTTCAGTCTTAAAAAGGATTTAATTGTCGACGTGCTTATTATTCGAGATGCAAATCTCAATCAGAATTAAAAAAATAAAATAAAATTATATTTATTTTTGAAAGCAATGCATAATTCAATATGTTTTTATTCAGAAAAGAACTCAAATAGAGTTTTAGTGGTCTGAAATTCCTAAATATTTCATAAGAATATTTGTTTTTAATATCGATAATATTATTAGTATATTAACCTTCACCCAGCGCTCCGTGCGAGGCTCATGCTACGTATCAGTAGTGGCTAGGTTTCCAATTATCATGTAGGCCAAGCGATAAAATGAAATGTCTCAATAGTTTCGTTTCCAAAGCCTTTATAGTAAAGAATTAGGGCTATATAAGCGATAGAAAATGTAGTTTACATCATTTTTATTTTTATGTAAAAATCATGAACCGCCATCGTTATGAAATTCTATTTCTTTTTTTATATATAAAATTGTTAATAACTAGTTTTACTCAATATTATACGATGAAACCAAGCTTACAACATACGTAACATGTTTCCGCACACATTTGCGAAAAAATAGTCAATTTTGTTTTGCCATTTTTATGTACATAAAATTGGACTGTTGGCGACAGACACACGCACATAATGTACACAATACACATACTTACATACACGAATAATGTTAAGGACTTATTTGGAATAGGAATGTATTATGTAAAAAATTTGAATTCTTATCAATAAAACAAAACTATGTATAAATAAGGAATTTTGAAGCCATGAATTTGGTGAACCTTAATAATAGTTTAGGTCCAAATACTAGCATTTGCATCTATATAATAATATATAGTGCTTGGTCTAGTTGTAGGAACACTTGTTGGAACCTAGCAATTAGGCTACTTATTTGGACCCTGATTACAAACCTTGTATGTATGAGTTAAGCAACTTCACAAACAATGTACCACCGAAGAGAATACGATGCATTCAATAGAGTGCAATGTAAATCAAAATCAATATTGTGAACTTGACCTTTATTCATAGATGACCGAGCTGAAGTGACCGTTACCTTAACGATCACGGTTACTCCCAACTCTCCATATTATACAATACATGCATATAATATGTGAATCAATTAGAATAATTTACAGTAGTGTGGATAGAAATATCAGGCGCATCGAACCTCATTAAATTTTATTACTAGATGGTTCGCTCCAAAACATTAAACTCTTTATTAAATTTCTATATAGGGTATTGTTGGTTTTATGCTATATTTTTTATTTCGGGTATATTCCGAGTGAGTAAGTGGTTGCAAACTACAATTTTTGCTAGAAGCTCTAAGCTCTATCAAATACATTATGAATTTACAATTATAACTTCTATTTTCCTAGTTTCACAGTTTCTACATTTGATGATATATAGTTAGATTCTCTAGCCATTCATATGGTTGAATTAGTTCTCTTAAGGTGGGTTCTAAGCGGATATGTAATTGCGGAGGGCTAAATAGATAACAATATATCTTCGGGGAACCACCGAGACGGAGTCGCTGGTTTCTCCCTTTGAGTTTCGGTCGGCCAGGTTATAAACAAAACCAATTATATAATCGTGTTTTCAACTTGAATTTAGTTCTCTTGCTTATAAAACGTATATAATACGATTAAATTAAGACTTTTATTATAAATCCAATTATATTTACTATTTACAAGGGGAGACAGACAGGGAATAGACTTCAGCGCCTGGACTCGAACCACGGACCTCCCCATATTTCCAGTACAGGTGCTCTAGCCAATTATGCTACTCTGAAGAATAATTCCCTCTTTCTTTGGCGATAACGATACCTAGTCCCGAATTAAGTTTTCAATTTTTTCTACAAGTCTAGAAGTTAACATTAACGACAATAGAACCAACTTTCTGGGGCGCCGCAAAAGCGTTAGATGAAAATGCCCATAGATGAATCCCTTCGGGAATCCGCAATTACGTATCCGCTAGCTGTGAACCCACCTTTGTCTACTCCCTAATCTAATGGCAATTAATTGTTTACATTTAATTACCAAGTAATCTAAGTAACGTTTATGAAGATTGAAGTCTGGCAGGGGGCAGGAGTCTAATCAACTAAAACTGCATAATGGATTGCTAGAGAGAAATGACAATGTACCAGGAGGGTGGATGCAGTTCGACACATCTCGCTCCAATAATAATTGGGCCGATATGACTAGATGTATCGATGTGTGCTAGCTTTGGATATTTCTCTCTATGCGAAGAGAATTGCTCGAATGTCCTGAACCACTATATTGGATTATTCACTCGAATAAATTCAACGAATCCCGCATTGCTACATCTGTTTTTGACAGAGGAATTAATGTGGTTCTTACAATCTACATTCATATTTGCTTTCTTATGAACATACTATACATAAATAATAAGGTATGTTATGTGTTCCCACATTTAATCGTCCAAAATTTAATTTTAAATTTTTTTGTCAAAATAAAAAAGTCTGTGGTGGTGCTTTGAGCTTAAACTACAGTGATACCATTTAGATAAACTTTTACGTACCTTTGATATTCAGAAAAATTACCCCATGGTAGACTGCCAATTGGTGTGGCTCATAGGATCCTCGCATTCTTTGACGTACTTTATTGATTTTATACTTTTGAAAGCCATTATTGTCAAATTTGTTTAGCGCAGACGGTTCAAATTAATCTAGGGCTATCTACGGGCTACTTTCGTAAACTATATAAGTTTTATACTAATCAGATAAGTACTTTTGAAGCTGTATGTGTAAAT
>KZ651281.1:265999-278181 GCA_001010745.2 Gerris buenoi
ATCTTAACATTGATTTATAGTTGGCTAAGCTAATGTGACTATTAAATAAATCACCACAATTTCACTGAATCCCAAAATGAAATTATAGATTAGCCTATGATAAAAATGTGTTTTATCTAAAAATATTAACTAATTAAGATGATATATTTGTGGGTTATATTAGACATTAAAAATCAAAGTCCAAATTTAAGAGATTTGCATACATTTTGACGATAATACCTACAGGACCCACAAGAAATATGGTCTTGTTGTCTGAAACGTATTTTGGTTCAAAAAATATTTAGTTAGAAAAAAAAAAAATAATAATAATAATACAGTCTTCAGAATGCTATAAATAATTCCGCTTTGCTTACCTATTTCATATACCTATTTAACGGATTAAATTTTTTTTAAAGAAATATTAACTTTAAATACAAAGTGACACAAAATTAAATTTAATTACTATGTATAATAAATTACATTTAATAAATTTAATAATGAATTAATTTTATTTGAAGGTTCATAATTAAAATAACGAGGTACTTTTTATCACTCTTCACTATAGCATGGAATTCTACTTCGAGAAATTAATGAAAGTTGGTAATAAAGCTTTATTTAAAAAAAAAAAAATAAAAAAGAGAGAAAGAAGAAGCACTTCCATTAATCATTTAGAATGAGTTTCAAGTCACCAAGAGAAGCCATGCTCAAAAAAAGATTAAAAACCGGGTAATTTTCTTTGTTAATTGCCCACCCGCTGTCCTAGAAACAAAACAATAGAAAATTACCACTGTCCAAAGTAAAATAAAAATTATATATACCTAGAATATTAGATACTATTAGATATATAGTATATTAGATATTTGCAGTGGTGTCAGAGGACAATGTATTATTAGTAATAGAAATTTGCTTCGCTTAAAATACTAGACCTAAATGAATAAGGATTTTTTAAAAGGACCATAAGTTAAATCCTAATTTTAAAAGGACCCTAAAAGGGATCAATAATAATAGCAATGAGTCATTCATGATTCAAAGTAGGATATCAGGGTTCGGTTCCCTATTCAACAAGAAGCCTAAAGCTCGCAATAAAAAGAGAATAGCGATATGAAAAGCCATAAGCGAGAGGTTGGGTTCGATTCCTTACAAGGGAAGATTTATTTTTATAGTACACTAGGGGGCTCCGCCCCCTACTCCCTTCGCTCGTCAACTCACGAAAAGCGGCCTCGTCGAGGCACTCAAAAGTGAAGCATTAAAATTGATCTCATGTTTCTTTTCCATGTTGACAAAAACATACATGCTGTAAAATATCACGTTAGCTATAGAAAGTACTGAAAAGGACTGTTTAGAAAGTCCTGAGAAAGAATGATTTAGCGATCTTTTTCGCAAGGTGTATGCATAGTTATGGAATGAGAAGGGTGAGGTGAAGATGCGTGAGTATAGTGTAGGACAGCGGCTGAGGTAGTAGGGGGTAGGCGTACTACTATCTACCTTCCTTGTCTCTCTGACATTCTGATATACCTACTTTCAAGTTCTCCCTTACCCCCCTAACTACCCTCACTCTTTCTACACTCAGTTTAGTATGTCACTCTCAAGATCCCTCTTTTCTCCCCGGACTAACCCCGTTTTCTCCATCGCGCTCTTTCACACAGGTTTTGTATATGACTCTTACTGAACTCGTTTGTTTACAAAACCTTTTTAATAATATAGATAGATTATATAATAAGCCAAAAGTACTAACAACTTCAAAACACTAGAAGAAATAATTTAATAAAAAGTTAAATAGGAGTAGTCGTATCAGACAGATATTTACAAATTTCTTGCGAGTATAACGATTATATCAAATTACATGTATTAGACTTTAGTCGCTAGCAAATCACGAGTTTTTCTGATATCTACTAAGAAAATTAATTTAAACAATTTAAAAAGATTTAACAACCTATCAAATTTTCAATTTGACTATAAATTGACTGCACAAATGTGTTTTGGGGTAGTTTGTAACGAAAAAAGTGCGTATCGTGTAAGAAATTAGGCTTTAACGTCAAGCACTTAAGCCTTTTGTTTTACTCGCCCAATTTCTTTGCCTTTTTTTCCCACTGTCCAAAATGAATAAAGTCTTAAGCTCAATTCATCCAGATAGAGTATCCTCGCCAAGCATCTCTTTTTTTCAATGTACCCACTTGAGCTTTATATAATGGAATCTACTCTAAATCTCCTCTTTTTTAATGAGATATCAGCTTTGAAACATGAGATACCAAAAAGAAAACTGCAAGAATTTAATTAAACTAATATAATAGATACGTACATATATCTATATATATATACTAGCCTTCACCCCGCTTCATGCTAGGGATTTGTGGNGGTAAGATCAGAAGCAAAGAAGATAAAGCAAAATTGCTGAAAACTAAGACCTACTATTTTAATATGTAACCCAGGTTCAGTCATTCACTATAAATCTTCCGTCAGAAGCTTTAGAGAAAAAAATAAATAAATAAAAGAAACAGTCTGTTGATTAGCAGCAAGCAAGCATGACTGTCTAGTTCTAATTCTAAAGGTCTGGTTGTCACTGGCATCCAGGTTTAATTTATTTATCCTGGATGCCAGGTAAATTTAGACTTTTGTAACTGTAAACTTAGACTTTCTTTCTAGTGACGTTATTAGGTGTGAAAGATGTTTCTTTGGCAGCGAACAGAGATAAGTTTAAATTTAATTTAAGAGGTCGTATATTTATTTTTATTTCTTTATGCTCAACATTATTTTATGAAGTTATTCTCCTAGTTTATCCATGTTATCTGGGTTTAGACCATTTGTCCTGGCATCCAGACAAATGTTTTCTTTATTCGGCTAAATAATCCCTGGTATCTGGGATTAGGTCATTTGCCATCCAGGAGTTATAGCTTAAGTTTTGGTTTTTGCCAGAAGAAAAATATCTCGTTCCAAATTACGAGAGGAATCACAGTTTATATAATCGAGTAGTGTCCCGAAGATGGCGAATTACCTCTAAATTTTAGTTATTGCTAAACTAAGGCAACTAGAGGTGTGTCGTTAATAACATAACAGTTTAAAATAACCAGTTATTGAAAGGTAACCGTTCCTCAGATAACCTAGTATTGAAAAATACCTGTTATCGAGTAACTCTAGTCTAATTTATAGATATTCCGACTGGCAGTGGCGTGGCGGAAACTATCTCAGAGTAAGAAAGGGGGATGGGGATGGGGTCCTTACTCTTAAGGTACTGTGGTATGGTGGTATGTAGTTACAGCTCTAGTTTAGTTCATAAATATTACACCTGTCAGCGGGACTGTACTCTGCTCTGCTCCTACGATGTGTTATATTATAACTATGTATTAACTATAACGATAACAGTTTCAATAACTCCTGAGGTATTATATAACCCGTTGGCCATGTAAGCCACGTTAAGCCACGGTATGAACGGCTCGTTTAATATTAAATGATATCGAAGATAATCTGTTTCAATTAAAAAAAGTTAATCTAAATCAATAATCTGCTCGAAAGATTGTGTTCTTCTAAACCTTTAGGCTAAAATTTTATTTTTTTTTTATTTGTTTATTATAGGCTAAGCTTCATGCTTAGCCTATAATCACAACTTTATCATATAACAATTACGATAACATGAATTACCATGACAACAAGAATCACTATAGTGAACGTTTCATATGATTGTCTTAATTTTATATTTAGGAATAAAAATAAAACTAAGTAAATAGATTAAGATAATTTATTACAGACAAGTTATAATAGCTATTTAAAGACCAGTAAATCAAAACAAACTTTTGATTTTTATTGGAATAAATGTGGTTGACTTAGCTTGGTAAAAACAAATCATGAAAAAAACTTCATCAAACAAAAATTGAGTCGTCGGGACACTACTCGATTATATAAAGAATGTCCTCCGAAAAGCCTAAAACGCGCTTGTATTCTTCAAATATTTTAGTTAAGTTTAGGGATTATCTGGGTTTCCTTGCCGAAGTAAGGCAAAGTAATAAAGTGGAGCAAAAACATTATACTCAAAGACAAATGATCACCTCGGCTAAAACCATTTATTACTTGAGAGAATAGGACTTCGGTTGGAACGAGATAAAAACAGTTCGGTTTTTGTTTGTCGTTAGGACTTGAAGCTAAGGGAACGGAAATTGGGGAAAAATACCAACACTGCTGGGAAAAAAGATAAATATAATGAAAAAAAACTTAACTTACCTGCAACAATCCATCTAATCTTTATTTCAATTTGGACATTTTTTTTAAAAACAAAAAAGCTGTATTTAAAAAGTTAATTACATGCATATATAATATACCAAACATTGAAGATGTGTTAAGCACAATGTTGCCTGAAGTCTGGGCAGTTCTCTTGCAAGTATTGAACTGTTTCTAACGAGCGATGGGACGGGGCACTNTCCCCTCCCCCCTTCTCTCTTATTTTTTTTAATGGTTTGAGGTATAATGAAATTTGGATGATCTGTACCATGTAAAGGGAAGTTTGTTTTCATGGGATCGCGCACAAGGTGGAACCACTTAGTAGCCCCCAGGCCATTCAACTTAAAAAATTCAAGTTGAAGTCTATGTTTTTGATAACATTTTTGGATTCTGCAGTGAAAAAGAATAAACATTTTATTGATAATATATTTTATCTACTCACGGCAGCAAAATTAAGCATTGTTGTACTGTTTTCAGTCTGCAAAATGTCATTTTTCTTGATTCTTTTGAATAAAGTGTCAGCAAAAGTTCAAAGTGTCAGCAAAATAACAAACAGGTTGTCACATTTTAAGAAAATTTTACTACAAAAAGGTTACTTCATCACAGATTATAAACACTTCCACATTGTTTATTTTTATATATTTAAGCGTAATATTCTGCTAAATAGTTACATCTTTTTTGGAAAATAACTTAAATAATTATAGTGATAATCAAATTTTACTATTTTACAATGATTATTTAAAAAAAATTGAGATAAAAAAGTTGTTAATAAAAAAAGTGGCAACCCTGAATTGTTTTGCCTTTTTTTTGTTTTCTTTATGACTCAAACTTTCGTTTTTGTACAACTTTAATTTCTTTAAATCTTTTATATATTAAAAAGGGAATATAAAAATTAGTTCAATTTTTCTGCTATTAGTAGTTAAAATATTGTATGCAACTATGCAGCAAAGGAAACATTCCTGACTCGTTTAAAGATTACCTATGCTTCGGTTACACCTTAGCAGGTAATTAACATTTTTCTGCCTCGGCTTCGCCTCGTCAGTCAACATGTAATTTCCATCACTCGGCTTCGCCTCGTCAGTAAAATAGTAAATTTCCTGCCTCGGCTTCGCCTCGTCAGTAATTTGTTTAGCCTATCCTCGCCTTCGGCTCGGAACTAAACTTGAAAACTTGTCAGCAAAATTCCATTTTGCTGCCTAGTTACATAAATAACTATTTTTTTTTCTTCAGTATTATGTCCCCTCTTCCAAAAATAGTAAAGAAATAACACTTATATCGTTATTAAAATTTAAACGGTTTGATAAAATTAATGGAACTTGTGGGATCTGTGCCATGAAATGGGAAGTTTTTTCATCAACTCGCACTTTTTTCTATTTTTATTATTATTATTCCGGGGGGCTTTTACACCCGAAGACGCAGGCCACTTAGGTGGGCCCATTGAACAAACCCGGGTTAGGGACCGAAATCATCACTCTCGTGTGAAGATGTGGTCGTTAACCATGACTCCCCTCCTGGTTGTAATTCAACCAGGAGTATCATCATCATGGTTTCCAGGCCGAAACCTGGTGGCGCCAGGGGTAACCACATATTCCCCCGAGGCGCTGAAATCTATCATGTTTATTCTTTTGACCCTTAAAGGGGGCAAAATATTGGAGATACTTAAAAGTTTAAACTAAAATATTCTTATTTGTCACCGTAGAATCCAAATCAGCTATCAAAAATATACTCTTCAATTTGAAATTAGGAAGTTTGGTGGTGAGGGGGCAAAATGGGTGATTGCCCCTAGTGCGCGATTGCATGAAAACAAACTTCCTTCATGATTAACAGTAATTAAGCGAGGGCGATGATTTGGCTAGGGCATGTTGAGAGATTGCCTGTAAAGAGAGCTGTCAGCAAGATCCATTATCTAAGGCCTCAAGACAGAAGTTCGCAAGAGGTAGTTGGACTATATTGAGAAGGATCTGCGGAAGCTTAATACAAGGAGATGTAAAAGGATAGCACAAGACAGGGACGAACGGAAGAGGATCGTAGAGGAGGCCCGAACTCTTCAAGGGCTGTAACGCCACAGATTAATAGTACCTTAGAGCAAATTTGATAAGAAATCCCTATCAAACATCAATAAGCTTTTCTACCTTCTTTCTTAGCTTCCAAACCAATTAACACAGATTGCACCTACAGTCAAGTTTTTTCACATTTTACAACTTCTCAGTACATTTAATAAGATTGCAGTAAATTGTGCTAAACAGTCGCTAAAAGTGATAAAAAATGTATCCACAAAAACCCTAAAAACTAATAAATGGAAAACACTTGACAGAGAAATTAGGCTCGTAAGTAAGATAGTTTATTACGAGTTGTATCACCCGGATTTTTAAATTTATTTTATCTCCAGAAGGAACGAAAAGCAACTTTTCAGGGCTAGTTTATAGGTAATAATGTTGTTCTTTTCATCCCTGTTCTCAAAAACGGGGAAATAATGTTAAAACAGGATTATAATCCACGTTTACCAACCTAATTATTTTGTAAATAGTAGAGAATGAATGGCAAATATAGAGAATTGGTTGAAATCAGGTTGGCAACACTGTATGTACCTCGAGAATAATTCATTATTATTTCCTTGTTATAATTATCTCTCTCGGCTACGCCTCGGGAGCTAATTGGCATTAATCCCTCGGCTTCGCCTCGGGAATTAAAATACCTAATACCCTCGGCTTCGCCTCGGGATTTAGTTGCCTTGATTCCTTCAGCTTTGCCTCAGGAATCAACTCAGTCACGCGGGAAATAATACATTACATTATTCCCTTGGTGCATAAATAACTATTATTTATTACATTAATCATTAGAGGAATGTCAATTATTTCATTACATCCCTTACGGAGGACATATGACACAAACGACGGATCTCCAGCTGATTCGATTCTAGCTCATGGTTTGTAATACTTTCTAAGTCTTGCTTTTTTCCTTCTAATAATTTGTTTTTGTTATAATGCTTCAGGTCAGCTGGACATGCAAGCTGTTGTCGACGTTGTGGCAGTATTTCATATTAGCCAATTACTCATGGCTTCTTATGGAAGGTCTGTATCTACACAATCTTATCTTCTTGGCTCTTTTCTCTGATACATCGGCTATTACTTCCTACATCGTACTTGGCTGGTGTAAGTATTTTATGTAATTAACAGTTTGTAATTATTATTAGTACATAGTTATTTACATCTGGTTTTCAGGTAGAATCTCAGATAAGTGATGTCTGTTTCTCAGTTGGTCTAGTGGTTGGCAGTCAGTCACTAGATGTGCTAAATTCAAAGTACCATTACATAAAACTTACTTGAACACTTAGTCGGTGGCCCTTCTACCGTGAGGTGTAGGGTGACGACAGAAAGCCTTCCACCGGTCCCGGTCGTTAGCTTCTAGCAAAGCGTCAGTCCAGGACATGCCTCGCCTCAGTACAAGACTCTTTATATTGTCCTGCCAAGTCACTCTGCTTCTTCCTTTGGGGTGTCATCCTTCGGTCCAATTCTTGCTTAGGGAATCGGGTAGCGTCCATTTGTACTACATGTCCGAACCACTTTAGCTGGGTGTAATCCAGTCCATCAGGGTTTTACATTTAGCGATTCCCGGGTAGTTTGGTTTCGGACTCTGTCCCGCCTTGTCAATAGATGTGCTACATTCAAAGTTTCGTTACGTAGAACTAATTTTATATATTATTAAAACCGTGCTTAAACTAAATAAGTAATTATGCAGTAGTAGATGGTCCTTGTGCTAGTACTAGAAGCTTAGGACGAACACTTGTTCAAACCTAGCAAATAGACCTTATTTTACTAAACCCGTAGTGGAGAGTTTCAGCCTCTTCCCACATCATACAACTGTACTTTGTTCCTCCGAAGCGAGTATGGTGTGGTCATTAGTGAGCTATTTAAATCAGAATGTCAAGCGTGGGTTCATTTCCCATATTCTTGTACCGCGTCTGACTCAAATATACAAATCAGAGCATCATGGCAGAGAACCCTAAGTTAGTTCCGCCATCGATTCATAGATGTTATTAAAATATAGGAGAATACGATGCACATGATTTCACATGAAGCAGTAAATATGAAACACAAAAAAAGAAATCACGTACTTTTAAATGTGTTGACTATAATTTATATAATCACAATATAAAGTGAACGATCAGCATAGATAAAAGGTGCAATAACTAATCAGCTGTACCTAATATAAACGATGTTTGTTTATTAATAGTTCAAATTCACCCTATCTGCTACCACAAAAATTTGAGGCACATTTTAATGCGAAATTTTTTCGCCTCTTTTCCTCTCCCTCTTCTTCGAAAACAAATAAAATAATCAATGCTATTTTTTATTCTTTTAATATTACCATAACAAAAGGAATTCGATGCAACGTTACTGTATCATGGTAATTTGAATGATTGAAAATTTCATCTATATCTCATCGTTCAAATCGATCGCGGCGAACAATTCCGATGAATAATTTATTAGGCATTGTACTCTGTTATGTAATCCATTCTATTTCCTGAGTTATGAAAGGTTGCGAGTATGAGTTTCTAAATCAAAAGAATCAATAAAACCGTGTGGAAAGCCAATTGATCCAGTTCTCCGACATTACGATAATTGGATTGATTTTCTATGCATATCTATGCTTGGACAATTTACTGACTAAAAATGTCGAACAAAAACTTAAAATAAATGTATCTTTGTTAATTTTTACAAGCAAATATATGTTTATCGTTCATAATGAGAGTCATCGAGTTGAGATAAACAATGTATCATTTTAACATTTATTATATAGATATACTAAGTAATATAATACAGTACTTCCTATAGAACGCGTAGGACGAACCACTTGTTCGAACCATGCAATTAGGCCATCACTTAGGCCCTTTTTACGCTAATTCACTCATCATATACTTTAACTTGGTGCGTAGGCTTCCACGTGTAGACTCGTAATAAACAGCTTGGTTTTCCGGTGAAATCCGCTAATCTAGAAAAAAAGGATAACCCTGACTGAAGGAACTCCCGGGGAATCTAGGTATAACCTACGTTCCAGAAAGCAACTATAAATTCGCCGTCCTTCTCTCCAGTCGTCAGTATGTCTTGTTGTTGCTTCAAGTAAACATCACGATGCACCACACCCCTGAAGATGCTTCCAGTAGTGGAAGCAAAACGTCGGACTTCATCCCCTTCGTGACGTGGATTTCACCGGAAAACCAAGCTGTTTATTATCATGTACATTGTACCGCCGAAGCGAGTAAGGTATATTATAGCCATTAGTAAGCTATATAAGCGTGTGGGAAGATTGCTCCATGGGTCCAAGGGTTTGGGGTGTCCCTTTCTCAGCTCCGTCCTCGAACCATAGATACAAATCACAAATGACATATCATGATACGGATGGGACCCACATCAAAGAGTGGGGGAAGAGTGCCCCCATAGGGGTGTCCCTCGCCCTGCATCGTCCGCGATTCATTGATGCAATTCAGAGTATCATGGCACGTGATCGAATCGAATCCACGGCCTCGAGTTACCTTGACTTAAGACCCTCGGTAACGCTGGCTCCTTAAGTAATATATATGTACAAACTATACTTAATCAAACCAACGCTCACACATTACTCTGATAAAACACAATACTCTAATAAAAGAGACAAAAAGTTGAAACCTATACACCAATTGAGTCGCTCATTACTCTAAGTCCCGCTCACAAATTTTTTTCATCCAGATTTTTCTTAAACGGCCTATTTGTGAATAAACCTCGATAGCTGTTTATTCTTAGTGAATATAACTCAAAAAGTTGTTTTTACTTTTAGTGATTAATACTCAACAAGTTGTTTATTCTTAGTAAATTAAACTCGCAGGGTTTAATAAAACTCAAAATGTAGTTAATTTTTATAGAGAATAAAACAACATTAGTTATTATTTTATATTTCAAAAACCAAAATAAGTATAACAGTCATAATAGAAACTGTATTGGACCACTTTAATTGGTCATCATAAGTTAAGTTATGATAAGTTAATCACATTTTTGGGAATTAAACTATGATTCAAATAAAGCAATGGTTAAAATAAAGTTAATTTACCTTTTTAGATATAAATAGCTTGATTATTAGTAAATGTTATTAAAGATTTATATCCCAATTACTCTTTACATTAAGTTAGGTTGATATTGAACAGTTTAAGATGTGGTTCGAGTTAATTTGAGATTGTTTGAGGTGGCTAATGTGGTTAGAGAAGCCTAACCAAGATGTTTAAATACTAAAGTCTATCTAAAACCAAGATTTAATAAGGTATATCTCTTTCTTATTAGGGATGTTCGTTTTAATATAATTATCTCTTCTATAACTCAAATCATTGAAATAATATCCTACCGAGTTGATATGTGTAAGTGTTTAGTAGCCGATCCCCTGTTTTGTTATACATAAATTTAATCGTGAAAAAAGCAAATTGTAGTAGTATAGAAATTCTCTTATCTATCTAAATTTACAATTATGTTCCATCGAGATTTTTAGTGCCGGAAAATGCGTGTGGTTTCCAAACCTGAATGAATAGTAAATTGAAAAATGTTATTAGAGTCAATAGAATTTTGTCCGGGTGGCAACACTGTTTACTTTTAATTAGCTTATCTATCAGTTGCATTATTCAGTAGGACGCTCTCTACATGTATAACCGTTTACCATCATGAATATAGTGGAATAATCAAATACTAGATGCATATAACACTGATAATGATCATGTATCTTGTTTGATATTAAAGGTGGACCTTTGGCTGCCATCATTCCCTGGCTCATAGTGAGGCTCACAATGGACGATGAGTTCTGTTGGACAACTCATACTAATTCAAGAGTCAGCTATTTCATCATAGAGATACCCATCATTCTCTCAATACTGGTAATTACAAATTTTGACGTAATTATTACATACTTTGTGTTAAAATAAAACTAGAATTGATTTAATGAAACTACTGCATACTACGGAAGAACAATATACATTAGAAGCATTCAATCTGACGAATTATAATCGACAATTTTTGTCTTTTTTTCAAAATGATTTATTTAATTAACCATAAAAAAAATATTGACAGTAAACACATTAAACACATCGAGTTTAGATAACTTGCTTTTAAATCAATAATAATTTTAAAAAAACAATCTTTTATATAATCGAGTAGTGTCTCGACGACTGCGACGACTCACCTCTAAATGATCTGACTTTATAACGTTAAAAATTGATAAGCCATAAGCTGGGATCGAACCAGTGACCTCCTGTACGCCAGTCGAATACGCTACCACTACGCCATTCCATTGTAATGAAATTTCATGCATAAAACTTACTATAACTAGCTCTTTTTTTTAACCATATTTATTCTGCCCGTTGCCACGGGCTTAACGGCTAGTATTATATAAAACAAAAATAAAATATAGAGTATGCGTAAAATGTAGAGATATGCGTTTATAGCCCATGGTGTTATTGGGGAATGATGCTTTTGCCAAGGGTGGGTTAGGAATTAAAAACAATTAAAAGGCAAGTGTGCATAGTTATTACTCATTTTCCTACCAAAGTTTTGAAAATTTTGTGAACAATCTGACAATGATGTCAGCAATATCGTAATAATTTATTTATATTCTCTAGTGAAATCTCTGGTTGTAGTGATGTTTTTAAGTGATTATTATTATTTTCAATTCAATTAAGCAATTACTAAACCTCACTTTTGTTATTTTTGACTATACATTTTTAATAATGATAGTCATTATTTTTATTTGTAAAATTATCCTTTACCTTTTTCAGCCATCATACTGTTTTTTTACAAATTCAAACTTGTAAAAAAACTTGAATTAAAAAGAAAACATAATTTTTATTACTAACAATAACATCTTTCTACTGAAAAACTTTCTTATAAAAAAATATTTTTATAATATAAATCAAACTCTCTGAAATTATAATTTTATTATTTTGTTAGCTATATAAATTAAAAAAAAAAAAAAAAATTTAA
>KZ651281.1:319129-348647 GCA_001010745.2 Gerris buenoi
TTTTAGCACAATATTTTTTTAACTAAGTAAGCAATACTTGAAATTAGATGTACATATTTTGATATGTATAATTACCCCAATTGTGCTTTACTACTTCCCCAGTACAGTATGCAGTCTCCAGTGACGGATCTAGGCTTTCCGGCGCCCGGGGCAAGAATTTGTTCGGCGCCCTAGTTAGCTCCTTGAAAACCAGAAGCAACAAAATATCACAAATTCTAAAGTACTAATACATTTTAAAAGACTCCTAGCTTTTGGTTTTGTTTCAGAACTTGAAGTCAAACATGCTACCTTATCATTTAAAGCAGTAATAATTCCTCCAAGATGCTTCTAAATAACTATTACAGCTTCCCGCTTTGTTTACCACCTAGTTCCCCTCTGTAGCTTTAGAGACATAGGTATGTTTTTGAGCAAAATTTTAGTGAATGCGCAGCACAGGGTACGAAGTAAGCAAGAGCATTATTTTTATTTTCCTGCAAACGGGTTTGAACACCTTTGTATTTGTACTTTCCAGCCAGTTAGCACCTTTGTCATATAACTGCCCTCTACAGTTCTTTAAATCCAAACCATCACTTTTGAGCTTTTTTGGTTATTACTTAACCAAAAGTACCACCTGTCTTCTCACTAACTGTGAAAAAAAAAATCAACGAAATTCTCGCCAATCTCTGGCCCGCACTCAAGTTTACATACCTAATGACTTGAGACATCCACTCCAAGTGGCTAACATCAGGGGTACAGTCAAACATGACAGAGAAATACTTTGCTTCTCTTAAGTCACCCAGAATTTTTCCTCTTACTTTTGTTGCAATGATATCCAAAAACTCGTTGGATATTGTGCGAAAAGTAGCTGACCTGGTCTTTTTTAGGGCGGATTATGTGTTCTCGTAGTTGGGGTGTGGTATCGAGAGTGTAAGTCAATGGTGTTTTTAGAGCTTTAAGTAAGTCACGCTAAGAAGAAGAGTATGTCACGCTGTTTAAGAGCTTTCCACTACTGGGATCACCAAAGTCCAGGCTTCCATCCGATCCTCGAAAAGCACTTCCTTGATAGGTCAAATGCATAATTACATCAAGAACAGCGTATAAAACTGACTTCCAGCGATTCCCTTCCTGCGATATTTGTTCCTGTAGTTCTTTGTCAATTCCTCCTTTATTTAGAGAAACCTTTCATGTTTTCCAAGAACATAACTTTTTTGTAGCATAAGGATCTTTCGTGTTCTGGAATTTTTTTAATTTATAACTTCTTCCACTGCATGAGACCTTCCTCCTTAGCCATATGGGCAAAAGCCTGCTCTGAAAATATCTTGCACGAATAGATGACTAGAAATTCCCATTACCAAGCGTAATCCTTTCCTTTCTGCGAATTATTCTATTGTAATAAAATGCTTATTCTAATCTCCTCAACCATAGCAAGTTCCTCCGTTTTACCGCCGACGGATTTACACCCCCAACCGCGTTTACCTGCTCAAACCACCCACCCTCTGAGGTACAAAATATTTATAATGATAATGACATAATATCATAACATCATTATTAATTATGTTTCTTCTTTTTTTTGTGTGAATCCTCTTAAAAATGTTCCATTTTGGAGTCACATCAAAAAATTAAAATTGAAAAATCATAACAAGTCTAAGTTCAATGCATGGGCAAATGTGAAATTATGTATACAAGGTTTTGAATAATATACGGTTTTGACTTTTAATTTATTATATTGTATTAACTTATAATGTATTTACTGTGGGTTCCAAACATTTCTGCAGATTTATATTGCGCCAAAGGCGTTTGCCATATTTGCCAAACGTTTTGCCATATTCAGTTTAATTCAAGCATTGATTTTCATTCTAGATATTTAATGATGCCCTTGTGAGTTTTGAACCCGGACTTCCCAGTTATCAGTCCATCGCCCTATCCAATCAGCCATGGGACATCTCCGATGTGAGGAAACTCTAAATGAATACTTTAACCTTACATCATAAATATATAACTGTTATAAATAATTTGAGAATTATTCAATATAGCTTTCACTGAAACATCATCCTTAGTATAACGTAAATAAATCCAATTCTAAATTTTTTTTATAAAAGCAAAAAGCTTTTTATAAAAAGCTTTTTGTCACTCATCATCCAAACATTCAAACACCAGAATCATCAAGTTTTATAACTTAACTGTATTAATTAAACATTTTAACAATAATTATATTTTAGATTAACACTACAAGTTATTTGTAATGACATATCACTTGCCAACCTTGACACATATATAGGATACCTTAACCCGATGTCCATTGTCCATAGGGCATCCATAGGATGTCCTTATCTGGACAATCCCATTAAGGACATCCATAGGATACCCTTAACTCAATGTCCATAGGACATCCCCAACTGGACATCCATAGGATGTCCTTAACTGGACAATCCCGTTAAGGACATCATAGGACATCCTTAGGATGACCCAATGAGGCATCCAAAACGGGATAACCATAGGGGAATCCCTGGATAAACAATTATGAACAGGATCAAATCTGGACAAAAGGATATCCCAGGGATGCCTTTTGGATCAGCTGTGCTACTTGGGTGGGCCCTTGCTCCTGTCCTGTTGCCCTTGTCCTGTTGCTCCAAAGGCGCCCTTCGTCCAATTCATTTAGTAACTTTAATAGATGTTTAATTAACCCATTCAATTGCATTATTTTTCAAACATTTTTTATATCTCGGCGTCCTTGCTGATTCCTCTAGCTCCAAAGGCGCCCTACGTAGGACTATTACAATAACAGCTACACACTTTGCAAATTAGCAAATATAATATAAATATTTCAGTAATTACTGAATCAATTGAGATGGGTTTCCAATCGTGTTTGATACTGGACGCCCTCGATAATATATGTTGTTCTAATGGCACCATTTATCAAATTCATTTAGTCGATTTTAAAAGGTGTAAATTAATCCATTTAATTTGAATTATTTGCCTAATATTATATTTCTTGGCGTCATTGCTCCAAAGGCGCCCTACGTAAGACTATAACAATAANTTCCCCTACCTAATTTGCTACCTCCTAATCATTTAAGGTATGGTCCAACGATCAACGATCCTAAGCAAATCAAAGTACAGGTTAGTATGACCAGGGCTGGATTTTGAGTGTGTGGGCCCCTAGGCAGAAGATATGGTGCGGGCCCCATCCCCATAGGTGAGGGGGGAGGGGGGCTTTCCCAGGGAAATTAGAAAAAATAAAAAAATTATGTAAAAAATATTACGCACTCCCATTTTTGAAAGTCTCTTTCCCTTTGTGGATTACCTTAAATTGTATGGCGGTCCATTTGATTCTGTTCTCTGCTATATTTCCCTGAAATAAAAATATTGAACCTAAATTTGATGTATGCAAATGCATAGGACCATCCATTTTTAAACTACGACAGTTATAACAATACCGAAACTACAAATACGTTTTTGACTTAAAGCAAATTGTTGGAACTGGAAAAATTATAGAACAAATATATAAAAATAAGCAATGAAATTCCATTATTAGTTTTAATGTTATAAGTGAATAAAATTATTTAATACTCTAACAACACATCATACTTTTAACTCTGACAGCCACTTCGTAACCTCGTATCAGAGACTTCGTAACCTCCAACCCTTGAATCTTTACATTCAATTACTGTTCCTTGTTCCGTTTGCATAGTTTTCTCTCTTGTTTTTATACCTTTCCCTTATTAATTAATCACCCTTTTATATCACAAAAACAAATTATGAAATAAAAAAAGAACATTTATAAATCTGCAAACAAAAAAAGAGGGTCAATATTGATATACCTATTTCTGGGGTGTATTATTATAGTTATATCACTCTTTACCTAAGATTTTTAAACATTCACTTTTTATATTTCATAACCATTACAATTGCATTTATTGAACGTCAAAAGAAAAAGAAAAAAATATGTGTGAGGCTNCAATATTTGAGTACAGTGTGAAAGAAATAGTTATTATTTTTCGGTAAATAAACAATGAACTCTATTATTTTTATATAACATGGAAAACGATAACGATTATTGAGTTTATTAATTTTCTGTCTGAGTCTTACTTTGTCAGAATAACTTAACAAATTGAAATGACGGGTAGTTACAAACAAAATTCAAAAACCAATATAATATTTAGTGCATTAGAATTATATTTAAATAACATAAAAAGTGAATAATATATAAAAGTGAATTTAAGCGGTGGCGTGGAGGTTATAAAGTCTCTTCGAACGGTTACCCTTTAGGTTGGCGCCCCGCCACTAGAGACATTTTTATTTGCCTAGTTGGCCCGACCTTCTAAAATTCGAAATCTGATGCTCTCATTGGCTCCTTCTCTATTTTCCCGCGCTGTCAAAAAACAATACTAATTGTAAAACTAGTGTACAAATACGTTTTTGACTTAAAGCAAATCGTTGGAACTGGAAAAATTAGAGAACAAATATATAAAAATAAGCAATGAAATTCCATTATTAGTTTTAATGTTATAAGTGAATAAAATTATTTATTACTCTAAACACATCATACTTTTAACTCTCACAGCCACTTCGTAACCTCGTATCAGAGACTTTGTAACCTCCAACCCTTGAATCTTTACATTCAATTACTGTTCCTTGTTCCGTTTGCATAGTTTTCTCTCTTGTTTTTAAACCTTTCCCTTATTAATTAATCACCCTTTTATATCACAAAAACAAATTATGAAATAAAAAAAGAACATTTATAAATCTGCAAACAAAAAAAGATTGTCAATATTGATATACCTATTTCTGGGGTGTATTATTATAGTTATATCACTCTTTACCTAAGATTTTTAAATATTCACTTTTTATATTTCATAACCATTACAATTGCATTTATTGAACGTCAAAAGAAAAAGAAAAAAATATGTGTGAGGCTGTCACGCATTAGAAGTGAAACTTAAGTTCAAGAATGCATTGCTCTCTTTCATTTTTTGACAAATTTATTATTTCAGGATTAAGAAACGGTTATGGGAAATTTAATTAAAGAAAAATATTTCTACGCTAAGGCATCCACATTTATTCCAATAAAAATAAATGTTTGTTTTGATAAGCTGGTTTTTGAATAGATATAATACAATTAATCTGTAAAAATGTTACACTTGGACAAGTCACGAATCACAAATTTTGTTACCCGATTTCACTATTAGAAAAAATTCAATCTGCCGCCGCCAAAGAAGTTTCACTTCAAAAACAACCCTCCAGTATATGAACCAGGTAGAGGTCCAACTCGAAGAAATTTCGTGGGCACGTACAATCCGAATTAGCCTGTATGTTGCGCATTTAATAATATACTAAAAAAATATTTGCATAACATTTTAGCTATTGATAAAGAAAAAAAATAAAAACCTTGTTGAAGGAAGAACCCGATAATGTATGAACGAAGAACCCGATAATGTATGAACGAAGAACCCGATTTTTTTATTATAGCAAAAGTAATTATTATGAATAAATTTTAAAGAATATATTGTGATGTAATTCACAGGATATGTCAAAATATGTTATTATTTCTCCACATAATCACCGTCAAAATCAATACATTTCTGAAGCCTAGGCACCAGGTTTTGTATTCCCTCCTTGTATACCTTCCGCTTCACTTCTTAAAGCCACTTTTCCACAGCCTTCTTGACCTCCTCATCGTAAGAAAATCGCTGTCCAACAAAAAACTCCTTAAAATTTTAAAATTTAGTGAAAACATGGTAATCCGATGGTGCCAGGTCCGAGAAGTAGGGTGGGTGAGTCACAATATCTCGTCCAAATGAAAGGGGCAAGTGCTTAGTGAGCTGAGCGGTATGGGGTCTGGCGTTGTCATAAAGGAGTGACGCACCACAAGTCATCATTTCCCTCTTTTTGTCTTTAATTTTTTTTTTTTTAACTTCTTAGGGTCCCACAGTATGCAGCTGCATTGATAGTCGTCCCTTTGGCATAAAATCGATCAACAAGACCATTGCAAACTTTTTCTCTAACTGGCTGCACAAGCTCTTCTGAAATTAAAGACAGATCCCCACTCCTTCCTCGCGAGTGTCAGTACGACCTTTCTGTAATAACCTAAACCACTTGGAAACATGCTGATGTGTCATTAGTAATGACTCATTACCTCAGCACCATAGGTTCCTACAAGCTGGTGATGGATACTGGCCGGGGAGTCGTTACACAAATTGAGGAACCGAATGACTGAGCGATTCACACATGGAGCGAACGGAGGACAAACTGTTTGACGTGATTGGTTCCTGTGACGATGGCTTAATTAACTATGAGGAACCCCTCTACACGCCATGGCCATGGGTGCCAACTTTAAAAAAAATAAAAAAAATTTCCTAAGTCCTACACAGCCCTTGTAACCTTACTTTCTGGACGTCCCTCGTATATGGACAAAAATAACGTAAGTTACAGACCATAAACCATTGGTATACATTTTTGATTCACATCGAGCATTAACTTCATTATCGCTTCAGAATATAGCAACCAGAATTTTTATTTATGCATACTTTCTCTAAGGATTTGATTACACCATAGGACGCACGCAGACGCGAATATGTAGATTTCTTATCCCGAGTTCCTTTTGAAAAACATGGAGAAAATTTTGTGGACGAATGTGCTAAATTTCAAATAAACCAAATGACTACTCTAGCTACTAGAGACGAAACCGTTAAAGGTGGACACCTATCACCTATCAAGAGTATTAGAGAGACTGAATAAGGGCATAAGCCTAAAGGAGCTTGGCTGAGCTCCAGCCTGAATGCATTTTTTGAGGTGTAAGGATTCTAGTACCACCCACCTAAAAAACGTTTGAAACGAAATTCATGAAGGGCATTAACAATGGTTAATATGAAAGCTCTAGCTAGAAGCTATTGCTAGTTGCATAATTCTGATAAAGAAATTAAGGATCTGGTGGGGAGTTGTAAAGAATGGTGTCTTAAGAAGAAGGAGGCAGCAAAAGAACCGTAACATCCATTGACCATCCCAGAATCACCATGGCACCATGGGAGAGGATTAACATAGATTTTGCCGGACCCATACGGGGCTGGTCTCACCTGACCGTGGATGATGCATACACCAATGGGTGGAGTACCTGCATAAACCACTACATCAAAGTGGTGTACAAAACAACGTAAGAAAAGATTTGAAACGTTCGGTATTCCATAAATTTTGGTCTCTGGTAATGGGAGGAAGTTCACCTCAAACAATTTAGAACAATTTTTAAAGATATGCTCGGAGGAACCCATATGCTTACGGTACCTTTCCACCCAGCCACTAACGGACAGGTAGAGAGGTTTTTTCAAACGGTTTAGCAGAGTCTACAGATGATGGAGGCGAAATCAGGGGATCCTAAAAACTAAGTAGACTTTTAGACCAGAAACTCCCCCAATGCCGCCGGGGCATTCGCTTATTGCTGAATATTTGGTGCCAAGGTAGCGCAGGTAGTGTGGAATGCATATATGTTTTAGTAAAATTTACCAATCAAAGGCGAAGGGATATTATTACATTTATAAACTAAAAACAGAAGTGTGATATTCCTTTGCCCAGAAGTACGTAGGACTAAATATATCCCTATGGCTTAATAGATAGTTAGGGAAATGAAATAGACTAATAAATATGCCTTAGCCTTAGTCTTAATTACTATTAACACAAATGTTCAATTTAATCCAATGTCCAATGTACCTTGGGACAGGACAAAGGAATATCACACTTGTGTAAAAAAAGAGATAATATCCCTTAGCCTAACTATTAAGACGAAGGGATACTATTAAATTTATAAACAGAAGTGTGATATTCCTTGTTTCAAAGTACATTAGACTAAAAATCTCTTTCTCTTAATAGTTATTTAGACCAAGGTACATAAATTATTCTTTCATATATGGAAACATTACGTACAAAAAACCAGTGCTAATTTATTGAAAATTTTTGGAACGAAGTTCCTTATGGCGTTCTGGAGCCCGGGAGTGAATCCAAAATAAACGACCAAAATCACCGTCACAAAATCACCGTCACGCAAAATCCGTCACGAAATCTACCGATGACGATAACATGAGTAAAAGATCACCGATTTAGTTCAAATTTGGTACACATGTTCATTTTACCAATGCCCAGGCTGAGTTCGTTGGAAAACGTTATCCGCCCAAACGTTCACGCGCAACGCTCGCGTAAACGTAAGCTTAAAAAGACGGGAAAAAATGTTATTATGGAACCCTGTTTCTTCACTTGTTTTGTTTCTTTTTGTTATAAAATTGATCTGTTCTGACGCTTATTTCAATATATTAGGTATATTGTTATAATACTGCGTATTTAATCCAAGAAAAAATTCTATCTTCAATCTTCATCTATTTAATGAGACAAACAACTTTTTAAAATATACTTTTTTTTAGTAAAACGAATGCCGACACTGTTATGAAGTGATAAAGATCGCTAAATGTATTAAAGTGGACCCAAACGTTTAAAATAAAGAAAGCAAAGTTTTTACCGATATCTTCCGTTCTAACGTATAACGATTTTAATAAAACTTCTTACACATTGTCTAAAGTACAATTGAAACAGGCATGTAAAATTTCAACCGGATTCAAGCAGAAGCTATATAAAGAAGAAGATATATATAAGGGAAGATATATATTTTGTAATATTTTAAATTAATAGGCCGGGTAGGTAGAAAATAGTCCTATTTCAATCCAACATCCATTAACAAACATACTCTTTAACTATAAACTCATAATAATCAACTTTTTTCTTATATTCAATATATATTTATAGTGAGACGCTTGCTTTAATGCACAAACAGTTCGTTACTTTTAATTTTGTCTCTTTTCTAACTCCGCCATGTATAAGTAGTTAGCAATGTATACGTACTTAGCACTGAGATTTTATAATTCATATTTAATGAAAAATGTAAGGAACTTCGTTCCTACCGGGTGTCCCACGACACCACACGTATTTTTTCTCTTAGCTATCGATATATCCATCTTGTTATGTCGTATAACCTACATAATTATTATTTTTTATCTTTCGATGTTCAAGATGGCGATGTTTGGTTTCTTGTGTTCAAATAGCGTTTCATTTTTAACAAAAATACATTTTGATGGCTTTTCGTGAATAATATTCAATTAAGTGTTTTAGCATCTATATAGATGCTAAACATTAAAAAGTAGATATCCTATCACTATTCAGCAACACTACTTCAACAACATTTCCCATAATATAGACACATATGAACTGTTCCAACATCAGATATTACGTCAAAAAGATGTGGGCTCGGCATTACGCCAATATACACATTATAATTCACATAAATATAATACGCATTACGGCTCGGCATTTGGCGGTGTGAGAGCACGCTCGTCTCTGTCATCCCTATATCGGATCTTTTTGATCTGGTAGGTATAGGTCAAGAGTTGGGTGGGAATCGTCGGGATTTCAACATTTTATGGATATCAATATTGGTTGGTACAAAGTAAAAGAGTACCGCTTTCAATGGCATCTCGTCATAGCCCATCTTTCCATAAACTTACCAACTCGATGAATATATTTTTATCTAATTAATTTTATAAGAGATTGACGTAATAATGCCAAACATTAATTATTGACAAATATTCCAAATAGTGGTTTCATTTATTCCTGCATGAATCCCCCCGTATAATTTGCTGATGTAACATGGATGTGGAAAATCTTGGAAAAGCAAAAGGTAAGAAAGTCTTGTGATATGGTTTAACGATGACAGTGTTGAAATCTAAATTTTACTACATATGAAGAGATATTATCAATTATTATTTTGAATAGTAAGAGGTGATAATTATAGATAAATTCATTCAAAATGGCTGCAAAAAATCCAAGAAAGATGGGATCGACAGCTTCTGTCCAGTCCCAAAGTTCTAATCGCAGTAAAAGCACTAAAATTGAAAAAGTGAGTAGACAATGCAAAATGAAACATCGAATACTTTCTGAAGGCTCATTGGAATGTACAGAAGGCACATCCACAGATTCGGTGATGAATGTAGTTCGTGAAATCGTGGAAAATCGCATACCATCTTTATCTCTTCAACTTTCAGCTCATTCCAAAGGCGATGTTGGGGGTGAGGTAAGTTGGCGAGGATGGATTGTAACTGGTGATGTAAAACCAATAGCTCTGTTGACTTCTGACCCTTGCATAAAAAAAGAGAGAGGCAATAAAAATACGCCACTTTATGATGTAGAAGAAGACATCCTGCATAAATTAATCCAAGTTACTGCTGAATATGAAAAGAAAGAACTCGAATCCTTATCTGTATTAGCTATGAAAAACGTAAAACTTAAAGTCAAGCCATACTCTCTAACGGATTTACAGCGTTACGAAACAAAGATCTGTCAGGGTTCTGGGACGTCTTTATTCAAAGAAGACCGTACAGGGCTCCGAAGAGGCACTACTCCCGATATCTACACAGACATTACCACTAAATACGATTTACCTGACGTATACAATGAAGAAGGCAGCCAAGCCTCGTCGACTCAGTTAAGAATATTTAAGGCTACAGTAACTCTCAAAAAGCAACCAACGTGTTCTTTGAATGAGAAATCACGTGAGCGATTGTTTCTTATGTTTAGCCCGTCTGATGATAACGTCCTTGATATCATGAATAATTCTCAGATCAAAAATAAAATGCTTCGACACGAAATAGGAAAGTATTTGAAACCCAAAAGAAAGGGTAAAGTAGAAATAACGTCGGCTTTGAACAATGCTCCTCTGTACACGAAACGAAGATTACCAAGTTTAGTCCCGGTTAAGGAACCCGGTATTCTGAAAAATTATCCTCCCCTTACCACAGAAATTTTATACGATATTTTCTTCAAGGAAACCGAGATAAAAAAGGATGGATATACGGTAATGGTAAAAGAACAACCTTTATTGGTTGAGAACATCACTCTTTGCATAATTCCAAAAGAAACCATATCCATGACTCCGGAGAAAAAGAAAGTTGGGTTTGGACCAAGGTACTCGTTCAAAGATAGAGAAGGAGAAGACGTGCCAGAGAGTGTTCGCGTGTCTAAAGTTTACCGCCAACTAAAACTTCAGCCAAGCGCACCTAAGAAAGAATCATTAGATTCAAAACTGGAAGCTAGTGATCCTAATCTTGTAGAATATATTTTAAACGAGAGACTTCATAAGGAGCCAGAGCTAAAAGATGACATCGACGGACGTCTAGAACGGCTAAGCAAACATATGAGGGAGAAAGTTAAAACGCCAGTAGAAGAATTTAAAGAAGAACCTGAGCCCGATGTCGAAGCAACTGAAGAAGCCGAAGAAGTCGAAATACCTCCCCCAAGGAAAATTAGATCAAAATGGGACAAATTCGTACTCACAGGAGAAAAAGTCCGTGAAGGTAAAGAGAAAATAATTCAAGCTTACCAAGATATACAAAAAGAATTAGAAGATTTAGAGAAAGCTGGACCAAGTGAAATCAAACAAGAAGAACCCGTCTCAGTTAAAAAGGAAGACGATGTTAGTGCTTCTGAAAATACAACTGTTAATGAACAGCTTGCTGAAGAACCTGAACAGTTGGTAGTTGAAGAGGAGGAACCTCCTCCTGAGATGGGAAGACCGGATATCATCAAAATTATGGATCAAGTAAAGAAGGATAAGTTAAGACTAAAGAAGGAAAAAGTTATTCCTATTATATTGCCGGAACTCCCAAAATACCATTCTACTGGGAAAAAACGTTTCTACATGACGAACATGCAGCAGTATTGGGGTGACTACCATACTGACACCACAACCTTTTACCACAATCCGATTCAACAATTTGGGTACAGCTGTGGAGAACCAGTTATCAACGATGATCGGTATTTTATTTCATTTAATTCAGTCAACACATTCTAATGCAATTGTGTAATTTTTATATTTATTTTCATAAATGTGGCAAATGTTGGTCAGAATAGGAGCCGTTTATATTCCGAGGAAAGAAAACTGCGATGAAGAGATTAAACGTGATGATAATGATGTTGCTAGTAGTAGTCACTCATCCCAAAATAATCAATCCACAGAGCTACCAGTAGTCACGCCTACTCCAATACTCCCTGCTCCGATCATTTGTCCCTCACAGGTAGATGAGATCAAACACGAATTGGCGTCTCCTAAATTCACTTATGCTCAGGACAAAACGGAATTTGCAAGGTAACCCAATAGCCAATTTAGCGTTATTTTTATATCACTGTACAGTTTAAGCCGGGTTTACACGGAACAAGTTCCGGTCAAGTAATTTGCTTTCGCACTAGCATGGTTTTGATCTACATGACATGACTAAACTACAGCTTGAGCTTGAGCAAGGCGTCAATAAATCCAATTGATATGATTAAAGTGTGAAATTTGTGACCACAGGTGCGTATCCAATCATATATTACAACTATCGCATGGGATTTCAACGAAGTTATGCAACTGAATAATATGATAGAAAGTAGCTTATATAAAGCTATTACCATAAAAGGTCAAAATATATAAAATGTTGCATTTTCTAACAAAAAAACATCCGAGCACATGGTCAAGTTCCAGTAAGCATGGAGTTTATCTTTACTTTTACCAATTCACCCGGTTTTTCTTACCCTCATACTCATATCTCTGCTTCCTCTTACGATAGGCTTTTGAAATTTAACACATAGAATAACCTTAGTAGCTTAGGACTTGTAAAAAATTGAGCCTTAAATCCCAGCCTTTTCAGTCGACTTTCAAAGTTAACTTTTTTTGTCACTGACTGGACTCACTCATCATCAAAATTATAAGTGAATTCTTTTATAAATTATTCTAATTTTCTGAGAATGTTATGTTGTCACAATTTTTTTGTTTGATGTATATATGCATAAACAAAATCTTTTTGAATAATTATATTATTGTTATAGGTTAGCCCCGTCGACATATTACAAAAATTCCAAAAAAGAAATTGTTGCACTAACATACTTTGAAAGATTTTTAAAAAATTACTACAAAGTTAACGTCAAAAGAAGAAAGCTTTTTCTTTGCGTAGAAAACGAATTAGGTGTGCAGGTAAGTGTAAACATATTATGTATTGTAGAAAACTATAATAATCTAATTAGATAAATTGTGACTCCGAAGTAATTTTCTTCTTATACGTTTACGTTTTAGTCAGTAACAGATTAGATATGAGTGCATAGATATTATTCAAACCATTTTATTTTCAGAAAATTGTTTCAACAACAATCAAGCCAACTGGATTACCCTTTAAAGAGTTGAATACTTGGCAAACAATATCTAAATTTGTATCTAATAATGTTACGTATGTTCCACTGGAAAATCCTTTATATCTGGTAAGTTTGCTAATTTCATTATTATTTGCTGTATTTTTTAAGTGTTTCAAAAAGTTAATCACTCTAGTGCGATAATGCATAGGCTAATTGGTCATATAATAAGAATTAAATTATTCCATTTTAGACTCGATTGCACTTTAATTTTTGATTATAATAATTATAAACACACATTTGAAACGAAGTTCCTTCTGGCACGTTGCAGCATCACGAGCCTGGGAGTGAATCCGAAAAAAACGACCGTCACAAAACCAACCGTCACGAAATCTACCGATGACGATAACTTTTGTAAATGGTGACCGATTTAGTTTAAATTTGGTGTACATGTTTATTTACCAATGTCCAGCACGATTCGTTGGACAACGTTATCCGCTGAAGCGTTCAAGTGCAACGCTCGCGTCAACGTAAGCTTTGAATGTAAAATTAAAATTTTAGGATGGGAAAAAATTCTAACTACATATTATATTCAAAGAAACAAACAACTTTTTTTTCTTTATTTTTTAGAAAAACCAAAACCGACAACGCCCTGAAGTGTTAAAGATCACTAAATTTTTTAAAGGGGACCTAAATGTTTAAAATAGAGAAAACAACGTTTTTACCGACATCTTACTTTCTAACGTAACGATTTTAATAAAATTGAAGGTTTTCTTATGTGTAGTTAGGTTTTTGTTGGAATTAAAGTCCAACAAAAACCTGGGCGAAAGCTTTGTTAAACAAAATAAAATATTAAAAAGAAATAAAAACGAACTTTAATTCCAACAAAAACCTAACTCCAGATTTTAATAAAACTTCATATCCTCATCGTCTAAAGTATTGCACTTTTGCATACACATTCAGTTTGGATGACAAGTGCTGTCATTCTAAATCCGATATGGTGGACAGCCTAAGATGGCGGACTATTTATTTTTTAAGCACGCCCATTATATGGATATCAAATGCCTTCACTCTCAATTCAATTTAGTGGATGCCCCAAGATAAAAGCTCGTTATTAAAAATGATTATTTTTTACTCTTAATTTATTCTATTCGAAGAGGTTTAGCTTGAAATCCCCAATAGAGTCAGTAACTCACTCTTGGGATAGTTCAGTCATGGAGAACGACTGAGTGTAGGTATCCTAGTCAAACGCTTGCAGTCTTATGTAAAGGAACACTTCCTTGAAGGCGTAAGAAAACTCCTAGGGCTAACAATATCTAAATGTTGCTAGTATGTTTAACTGGAGACCGAAATTCTTGTAAAGCCTAAAATTGGCCTGACATAATAATGTAAAAGTATATTGCAACACAGATAAAATTATTTGAAAAACTTGAAAAATAAATATAAACCGAATTTTAAAATAAACAAATTTAATGATCAATTATTTCTTTTCCTATTTCAAAACGGATATGAAACGTAGCCTCACGTGCTAAACTCACCGAGTCTAGTTTTAGAAAAAGGAAGAGGAGGACCATTTGATATAAGCACTTTGCTGGTGTCGTTGTTGATCGGCCAGGGATATGACGCGTATGTTGTTTCTGGATATGCTAACACGCTCTTCTCATTGGTGGAATCTTCGAGGAATTACCTTCGCTACGATTGTCCTTTTCTAGTGTCACAAGAACCTACGGATCCTTTTCAATCATTCAATACCAAGTCATATGTAAGTTTTACTGTTTGGTCCAATGATATTTAATATATTTTAAGCCACGAAATTCGTAATCAGAAAAAGAAAAAAAAAAAAAAAAAAAAAAAAAAAAAAAAAAAAAAAAAAGACAAAAATGAATTACTTATGCTGCCCCAAGGCAGAAAGATCGTCGCATACATTAGTAAAATTAGTTTTGTAGACATTAAAATTTAAAATTGGACCAATAATACATGCTAAATAAAACATATTTATTTTACTTTAACGCAAGGATATTTGAACTGGAACATAGCAGTGCAAAGTACCTTTACTTGATCACACTGCCGCGTCTGCTAGTCTGCTTGCAATAAGGTAATGGAATAAACATAAGTATTGCTAGAATTCTATACTTAAACTTCATATTTTTTAAGCAACCATATTGTGTTTATTTTGCATTCCAGCCGCAGTTAAAACATTCATTTAATATTTTTGCAGGTTGTAAAAATGATAGAGAAATCTAGAAAACCTCAAAAACAAGCTTCAAATTATCATCCGACCGTTGCACCTTATTTAGATAGCGCATATATAAGACAAACCAAACTTGATTTGGAAAAAGCTAAGGAAGAAGAAGCTCTTAGAATCGCAACAGAGGAAGAAGAAAACGCATGCAATGTACGCTCATTTTATTTATGATTTAACGATATATAAGTTTATTTATTCAAGAACTAATATCTTTAATTCCTATAAATAACGATCCTAATTGAAGAGTAGGTGAGGGAGAGGTGTACCAGTAAACGAATTTAATTACTGTTGTGATAATTGCTGGTATCGATTATTTCCTTCCAGTATCGTATCAGCTATCGATATGAGGTTTTGAGAATTTATCTTAGGTAGTATGTTATCAATTCTGTCGTCGTATCAACGCATCTATAGCTGTACTAGCCAAGTAAAAGAGTTTTCTAATGGGCCGTTGGCCGTCAGAGATCGCTTACGGTGGCTTTCATACTGCGCGATGCGAGGCCGACACTAGCGAGTGCTTATTCACAATGCATCCACCAGTCTCCTTACAACAGTGACAATGTCATTACCTCCAACAGCTATTTTATTGTCTTCTTGAAAATTCATGGTATAAAATCGGTATGAAAAATAGACGTTTTTCGGCTCACGCACTAAATCTTGCACGTGAGAAATATGGAGAATTCCGTTCTTTTATATAAGGAAGAACTCTTTTGGAGATACTTTCGGATGAGAGGGAACAATTTTAATTACATACTAAATTATGATGACTGAGTGAGTGAGTGATTCAAGTGAGTGACAAAATATCAAAACTTTAGGCACATATATCTTATAAACTACTATGGGTAGAGGTGTGAAATTGTTATATCTTGTTCTTGTTCAGTTGTTATATATATGTTGTATCATCTTCAAAAGGACAATTAAGGGGGTCCAAATTGCCGTGAGTTGGTTCCAGTAAAGGGTGATACGGCTGGACTCGCCCGGTTCGGTTCGGAACCGCCCGGCGTTCAAAGTGAATAGCCTCATGCTGATTCATGTATTTGTTTTTAAAGCGGAATCAGACACACTCAGTCTTGCGAGCAGTATGAAAGCCGCTTACTTATTTATGCGTACAATATATAATATTTAAATTGTTATCGGATCATTAGTTATAATGTTTCTGAGAAAACATATTTATTTTTAGAGGTATCTAAGTTTTTACGAAGCGGACGAATTGGAAGGGAAACGTATACATTCATGGGTCTTGGTTTTAGCCGGCAAAAGAAACGTTGATAAGAATTTCTTTCTTGAGCCCTCGTCAGGTTTTGCCTATGAAACTGATGATCCACATTACTACGGTATAGAAAGTATCTGGAATCATCAGAACTATTGGATTAATCGCATCTTTACTCCACGTAGTAACGAAGAACCGGAAGAAAAGGGAAAACCAGAAGAAACTATTGATAAAGAAGTGGATGAAGAACAGGAAAGAAAACCAGAGAAGGTGATTTAAAAAATCAATTTCTTCATCTCAGTGGTAAAAGTATTGTGTAATTTTTTCCAGATAAAATATTTATTAGCAAAGGGTTTAGAGTAATTTACCGCAATTACGAGCATTTATCGTATCTACCAGGAGAATACAATACATCTCACAAAAATTCTTTAAAAAATTGAACTTATGCAGTAGTAAGTAAAGAGTAAAGATTTTACTCGTATTTCTTTCGTACTAAAAGTCGTCTAGTTAATTAATTTGACTTGTATAAAACAATACCCAATTATAATTGGGAATCTGATTGTCAGTATAGCTCTTAGTCCCCATTATTCTTGGAACTTAAATTTTTACTTTATTTATGTCGAACTTTGTGCACTAAAACATTTATTAAAAGCTTGTATCAATTATGTTTAATGAAAAGGTAAAATTGGAGTTTGACTTTGCAAACAACGATTTCTGGCTACCAATCTTGGTTAACGGACCTCAAATATTTAAAGAGGAAAAAGGCAAGAAGAATAAAGCCGAGGTTAAGGCGAAAATTTTGAGATTGCAAAAATGTTTAGACATGCCGTTCTCCTGGTGCGGAAGAATCAGCATTACCACCAACCGTATGTTTACTTTTTATGGAAATTTTTAAATATTTTATTTTAGATGATTTGAAATATGAATTGTAGTTATCTGCTTTTAGAGGTTGAATTTTACTATAGATAATTTAAAATATGAATCATAGTTATCTGCTTTTAGAGGTGGAAAGAAAAATTAACGAACCATTCCGAACCAGCCTTTTCAAAAGAGCAGTCTGTTACGAGTATCAAGCAGGATTAAACAACGATGGACTAGTCGCTAGAGTAACTAAGTTTTCTGATCTTCCCAGAACGGATCCGGAATATGAAGTTCAAGTTTTCGAAAAGAGACGAGACAGGATGTATAGAAGGAGAAGAGATGTTGTGTCGGACAAATTGACTGAATTCTTTGCTTTTGGAAGAGAAGATTGTCTTCAATGTAAGTCTATTATGGTTGTAAGTACCAATTCTTTCGTAGATGTGAAAGATAGATTATAAAAAATTGTTGTGAAGTTTCTTCTGTATATGTGGCAGAGCATTGTTTACAATTTATTTGGTATATGTCGTTACTTTGTTGCATAGGATCTTTGAGTTTAGAGTACGAAATTGATTTTAGGGTGGTGGTATTTTTTTTTTTATTTATTTTTTTTTTTGGCTCTTTTAATATTATTGTAAGGTTGAAACAATTTTTATAATTTGTTCAGCGGTGTGTTTTATATAGGGTAGGGTGTAGTATTTGGCTAAAACGGGAGGTGTCGTATTTTGCGAGTTTTTGTTAATGTTTTTACTGTATTTTGGAGTAGTTTTTTTAATTATTTTGTTAGGGTAATTATTTTAATTAAATGTATCTTTTATAAATTATATTTTTTCGTTATGAAATCGTTTATCAGAGAGGGTAAGGATTTGATTAATGAAGTTATTAGCATAGTTTAGTGTAGTGTTTATATGTTAGTTCATCATTAGTTTTAATTATCTTTATGTTGAGAAAAGGAAGGGCATTGTTCTGTTCGGATTCTATGGTGAATTTAAGGTTGGGATGGTAGTTATTAAAGCTGTTAAGAAGGGAGGGTATGTGGTCTTTGTTAATTACGAAAAAACTATCATTAATTTTTTTTTTTTAAATTAATGTAAGGATCAAATTGGGGTATGATATCAACGAATAATTTATCTAGGACAATATCAGCAATAATAGGTGATAGAGGGTCGCCCATAGGGAGACCTTCTTTTTGTAAATAAAGGACGTTGTTGTGGGAAAAATAAGTGCAGTCAAGGCAAAAATTTACTATGTCATAAAAAAAAATCGGTTTAGAAATTTGGGTGTGGGTGAAACTTTTAGGCCAAAGGGACTTGGTGAGGTCTTTAGCTAGATCAAGGGGAATGGACTTATATCTATCACACATAAAAATAAATAATTCAAAATTGATTAGGTAAATTATAAAATAATTAAAAAATATTTATAAATTTGTTTTAATAACTACTAAAAACGAATCAAAATTTTTACACTCATTATTTGGTAAGACTTTTATTGCAATTCTTCTTAAATTTATTATATTCATATAATTTTAATATCTATAATTTGGTTTTAATCATTGTTCTTATCCTGAAGAATCTCAGGCTCCCTGAGCGAAAGCTTTGCAATAAATAAAGAAGTAAATAATTAACTCACTTGTATTCCAAAGAAATTTAATATTAAACTAGTGATATACTTCCCCGTTCTTATCCTTTTTTTGCCTCTTATAAATTAATATAATTATTGTAGATTCGATAAATATATACTAAATGGTGCTACAAACCGTGGAAGGGCCTGACCTGCTCAACAACTCTTTTCAAATCATTTCTATCTTGAGCCTGACGGAGCCAACTAATGTTTTAGATTCTCTTCTACATATTTATCCTATCTCTGCCTGCCTCCTTGTTGTTCAAATTTCTGCAACAAATTTCTAGGTATTCTTTCCACGGGTATTCTGTATGTGGCCTCACTTCTTTTTATAAAGATTTAATCCAACAGTGCAAGCTCTTAGTTAATAAATTAGCTGCTCAGTCTCATTTTTTTTTTATAAATTAGAAGGGTAGCTATAAATATCTATGTTATTCTGACTTTTATAATTCTTTCTTTACTTACACATAAGCCATTCACAGCTCACGAATTTATTGACGGAGCTGATGCAATGTACTGTGATCATAATCTCTTCTTCAACTGGGACTTCAGAGATGATGGCTTGATATCTGTGCACATGACTGATCTGTACCTCAGGCTGAGTTACGGAGGTAGAAAGGACAGGATGAACAATATCTTAGTCCTTTATGGCTCATCAATTGAGGATGGCAAGAAGAAGCGAAAAGGTGCTGAACCTGGTGAAGGTGGGAAAACGCCTCGGAAAGAAATCACGGTAAACATACAAATTAAATTATTAACAGTATTAAAATATTATAAGAATTGTAGTTAGTTTTTCAATAGAATAAATAATTGATTTTTATATTTTTTGCAGACAATTATTCAACAGTTTGATCCTTCTCCTGATGTAGTACCGTGGAATGATGTAGCCAAAGTGACGTATAGATTGACGAAGGGTGAGGTTATAGTTGATTTTCAGTATGAGAGTGGTCGAGTAACGGTTACGACTAAGTTCATCAATAAGAGTCACGACGATCCTGAACTCGGACAAGCCGTCGCTGAAATAGCCAAGAGAAAGAGGAACAAAGATGAAGATGAAGATTGTCAAAGTGAACTTGATACAGAGAACTTTGACAAGGGAATGGACATGGACGACGAGTCTAATCTTAGCAGCGATGACGATGAAGAGGTTATAACTTTTACTAAATCGAAATCAACTATTGTTACCCAGTCCGAAAGAAGAGGTAGAAGAGGTGGCAAGAAAGGAAGTATTGGAAGTAGGAAATCAAGTAAAAAGTCCCTCAGAGATAAACAAGAGTTTGAAACCAAACGGTCAACTAGAAAGACTGCTGACGCCAAAAGCAGCGAGGAATCTTTGAAATCTACAAGATCTACAAAATCTTCCTTATCCGAAGGTAGTTTTGGTTTTTCAGAAGTTGAATGTTCTAGTGGAGAGGAGAAAGCAGGAGGTACTACATTTTACCCTTCGAAATTAGTCGCCGATAAAGATAAGTCATTATGGGCTTGTAGTCGAAAGACTAAACGATTTTTGGGACGTAAACTTTTAAATTCGTTGTTTGAAACAAAAAGGCATAAATCTACAACTATGCCTGTTGACGGAAATAATCTTAACATTTCCGAGGCTACTGAGAAAATCAGTGACTTTGGTCATTTGACTAAAGATTCTTCTCCTGAAAGCAGTGGTGAAGAAGAAGAATACTTAAAAGAGTTGAGGAAAAGGCAGATGAAAGCCATTAGTGAAACTAACGAATTATACAAAGCTATAGAAAGAGATGAAGCGAATCCCAACATAGATTCTATTACGGGTGATCCCAAATCTCAGAAGCTCCAGCTTTGCAAATTAGAGCATTTGGTTGATCATGCAAGGAAAGCTGAAAGTGACAAGAAAACTATCCAATCTATGAAAAACAAGTTAAACAGCCGCTTGCATGAAACATCTATATGGTTTCCAAATGAAAAAGTAAATAGTGAAACAGTATCTGTCGTTGAAAATTTGAACGAAGTATCATCGATGTTAGAAGACGTCGCGGAAGAAGAATGTGCTAATCAGGAAGAAAGTGACCATTTGAAGTTGAGCCGTAAAAAAATCAAATTAATCGAGATACCTTCGCCTAGAATTAAAAAAATCAGTTTGACAAATCCTTCAGAAAATTATAAAAAGGATACGCTCACCAATAAACCTAACAAATTCTTGTCTAAAGAAAAGCAGGTTATGATTGATCCGTTAATTGTCGGAATTTATACCAATACAGACAGATGTTTGGACGATCCGTTTTCCATAAAAAAGCAACGCCCGTTTGCAAGGACCGAGGCTAAAATGAAAAATATTTTTCATACTGTGAACGAAGACGATTTGGGGGAGAACGATATAAACGACGATGATGTCGAGTCCCAATCACTAAGTTTTAGGAAGGAGGGTGAAGGTACACTTTCAGAAGAAGAAGCTGCGAACGAGAAAGACGTGGATTCCGTTGAAGGAGACGTTTACAACTCGGACGATAATTATTCTTTACAGTCAAGAAATGCTTCATCTCAAGAATGTCCTTATTCAGAGGACGAAGAGGAAGAAGAGGATAAAGGAAGTAAAGAATCTTTCAGCTGCCACAGTGAGAACGAATCTATCATAGAATACCAGACGGAAGCCCCTAAGCATCATCCTTATGACTTCAAAGGTTTTCACTTTCAAGCCGGTAAAATGTACGCGAGAAAACTTTACCAACTTAAAGAAGTTTGTGATAACGCAGCAATCGATTCGGATCACCAATCTTCTTACGACGGTGACGAGGATTACGCCGCTGAGTTCTTACAAGGAGAAATTGATAAATTCTTAGAGAATACTGTCGATAGGATTACTCAAGATGTGAGAGAGGCGAGAAACCTTATTGGAGGTCTTAAGAAAGGGAGTGACACAAATTTAGACCAGACCGGAGTTTATTATTGTAATTTAAGTGATAGATATATAAACTACGTGGACAGTTATTTCAAGAAAATAAACAGGAAAAGAGAGCTTCAAAGCGACAAAGCTTTCTTGATGGAAATGCTCAAACAAAAAGCAAAGGAACCTGATAAGATCATTAAACATATTAGAGAATATATCATTTGTAAAAAAAACGGCCTGGAAATGGAGTTGGACGAAAATTTGATGAATCTGATTCCTCACGTCAGACCTGTCGAGGTGAAGAAGAAAGACCGGCTTGGGTACGAGATACTGACAGACGATGACGATGACGACGAATTTCGGCTTAGGACTTCGCAAGACGAAGACGACGTGCCTATAACTGAAAACGTAAGAGAGTCCATCGAACCTGTCAATATAACCACTGCTGAATTGGTTGAGCGGTTAGGTGATTCGCCTAAAGTCACTCATTTGATGGACGCAGTGAACAACTTTAAAAAATTTAAGGATATGGAAACGGTCAACCAACTCATAGAGCTCCCTCTTCACGAATGCTTCAGCGATGTCAACATCAGAAATCATTTACAGAGCACTAAAGTAAACGACGGTTATTTCATCGATGCAACGATCGACGGCAAAGTAAGAGAATCGGAAGACTGTGAAACGAATCTGGGCTTCGTTACCGACCCGGAGCACATACAGTTATCTAAGGACTTGGAACCAGGTTTGTCGAGTCAGTCGGAACCGGAAGAAGTAGAGCAAGAGACTAAACTCAAACACATGGAAATACTCACTAATTGCGGAAAGGAGACAATCAAAGAAGCAGATTTTTTTGAACCCATATACAAACAAGAGGAAAAATATGTCGATCCGTTTCGACCTCAAAAGTTTAGGATGTTTGCTCCAATCGACCCTTGTATGCTTGACAGCGATTCCGACGGCTCCATAAATACTCGAATCAAGGTTAAACGAAGGAAAGCCTTGGTGAAACCTCCTACCAAGGAATTACCAAACGTTATCTCGACCACAGCATCAGTAGTGTCTACAGCTTCTACTGTATCCGCTGTGTCAGGAATTCAACAAAGATTGGACATCGATAGAACATTTGGCTTAGCGCCAATCAAGCAACCAATCAGTGGAGGATGTCGCGTGGGCGTCCAGAATGTGAGTATATGTCAAAGAAATGATTGGTTAATTTTTGCTGGGGACTACCTCGCGTCCTACATAATTGGACGAATGATAACATGATTATAACTTAATGTGATTTATATGAATGAAAAGCGTGGCTGTGGCTGTTAGTTTCTCTGTAGGTTTATTTATTATTATTATTTTTTATTTTTTTCACTATACAATGTTGGCAGATTGTTGAAATTAATATAAGGGGCAATTAGTGAGATAGTTAAATTGAACTATTATAATTTAAATCAAATTATATTAACTATTTATAAAGGGAGACAGACAGAGAAAAATAGACTTCAGCGCCGGGACTTGAACCACGGACCTCCCCCTCATAAATGTTGTTTACGATCCAATCGTGCCCCGGAGTGGGGCGAAATATAGCCAAATTAAGAGTAATTCATCTTAATTGAATTTGTATTTACTACCCTTGATCGACCCACATAAAAACGAAGTAATTATAATTTGATTTAAATTAAATTTAAACGTTCCGTAGTATGGATACTACCAAAAACTTATAAAAATTGAATGAAACTATTATTAAAAAAATTATATTTACCTAAAAAAATATTTCTTCCCGGTGGAGACTCTAATCATCTTCTCCCTTTAGAATCATCGTAAAATGTCTACGCGTCTGCACTGACATTTTTAAAATCATCGTAAAATGTCTACGCGTCTGCACTGACATTTTTAGAATAATCGTAAAATGTCTACGCGTCTGCACTGACATTTTTAGAATCATCGTAAAATGTCTACGCGTCTGCACTGACATTTTTAGAATAATCGTAAAATGTCTACGCGTCTGCACTGACATTTTTAGAATCATCGTAAAATGTCTACGCGTCTGCACTGACTTTTTTTACATAAGACGTAAATCTTTAAGTACATGGTACATGGTCACTGTACAACATAATATAAAACGTGCAAATCCATCAAAATCTATTTTTTCCTCCATCACAATACTTTCTCGTAATTTTTAATTGTGTAACATCTTATATAGACATCATATTTTATGTTCTTAAATATCTAATAATCATATTTTTATTTTTTTTTTTAGATGTCAGTAAATGACGAAGTGTCACATGTAGACAAAGCAATAGCACTGGAAAATATTTTAACAATGGAAGATGAAATAGTGAACTACATAAGAAACATTGAAGCTTACGTAATAATAAAAATATAATTATATCATAAATTAATATTTAATTGTTATTTTTGGGATCAGGTCTATTAAGTAATTACAAAAAGCTCGCTTTCGCGAATTTTGACCTCTTCTTTGGTCATGCACAACCTTAAGTCACAATTAATTTTTATTTTTTAATATATTTATATATTAATTATGAAACCCTTATATAGTTTCGTTCCTGTGTCTGTCTGTCTGCCACTCTGTACGGTTCCAATAACATTTAAACCAAAAGAGATAAAAACGTGAAACTTTCCAGTATAAAAGTTCGATTTTACGCGCACATAGGGAAAATATAGTGAACTCAAAATTATCAGCTGTTCAAATTCAAAATGGCGGATAATTCACGACGCGTGAAATTATTTATTTTTTTGCGCCATTTTTTTTTTTTTTTAAATTTTGAGTGGGGTATCAAATGAAAGGTATTGAAGAGTAGATTACAAAAATGTATAACACTTGTAGTTAACGTTTAATTTTGCGCGCCATTTTGTCAAAAAAATTAAAACTATTCCCCCCCCCCTCCCTTCTAATGTTGTTCACAATATCAACGAAACCCTTTTTACGTGAGACTTCACGCCTTACCAATTTATTTTTTAATTTGTTTATAAATTAATCATTTGTGGTATTAGAGGTTTCAATTTCTAACCGGTCAGTGAGACGCAACCTTAACGAATGCGAAAATTCAACCTCTTCTTGTTCTAGCGTGGGAACCGGTTCAATTATATGTAGATTTTATTAGTTTATGTATTCATGTTATATTGAAATAGTTTTTGCACAAAGATCTATTTAAATCCTTTTATTTTTGTTATGTTTTTTTTCTGTTTACAGATTCACAATTTATTGATAAGCAGAAGGAAAGAAAGGCAATCTTTCAAGAGAAATATTTTAGAAACTAGCAGAAAAGGCGTTAGAAGAGCTAACTTTAAAGTTCTTCAAGAGGTAAACGAATATTAAATTAATAGTCATTTATGTAACTAGGCAGCAAAATGGAATTTTACTGACGAGTGATTAGATTAGCCTCCGAGCCGAAGGCGAGGACAGGCTATGATAATTAACTGCCGAGGTAAAGCCAAAGCCAAGGCAGGAAATTTACCTATTTGACGAATAAGCGAGGCTGAAATGTTTCCTTTGCTGCCTTGTTGCATAAAATATTTATCTACTCACGCTATGCAGATAGAAAATGAAAGCTTAGGAAGAGTTCGAGATGAATCGTCAATAAACTCAAACCAAAACAAGTCGTGCTCCAGTGTTGCCACTTCTTACTCGAGATTAATTATTTAAAGACCTACAATTAAAATCCTTTTTCAGCTTATCATTTTTAACACTGCTTTGTAATAATACAAGTATGAAACTAAATTAAAATAACACAAATTAAAATAAAACTAAACACAAACAAAATCAGAGGTTATGGCACGTACTGGTAAACGCTTTACTTTGCCTAGGCAGAGAAAGTATTTTCTGACTGTTCTAACTACTTTCCTGACTGTTTTGTTTTTAATATTTGTATGACAAATCAGCAAAATAGTACTTTCCGGCCTAAAAAAAGTGAAGTAATGTTTAATTTTGCTGCCTTTAGTAGATAAAATATTTGTTCGGTAAATACAAGGAAATGAAATATTATTGTGTTCATCTTCATGTAATTTATCCTTGGTATTTGTAAAAAATCTGTTTTGAATTTTATTTTTTGGTTTCATTCCAAAACCAATATCTTTGCAATCAAAATCACGAAAAGTACGTTTAAGTTTTTCACTTAAACCTTGAATGTAAGTCATTGATTAAAATGAACTAGGAACTGTTTTTCCTGAATTTGTTTCTAGGCTGTTAATTTTTACTATATTGTTGTACTGTTTAAACCAAATGGATTTAATATGTTTAATTAGATGAAAGTTAAAAATTAATTTTTTGTAAACTATTGTTTTGATTTTGGGAATAAGGGTAGGGTGTGTTAATTTAATAGTGGTTTGTATTTAATTCGAAACTGAATTGATTTTTTGATGGTAAGGATGACTAGAAAAATAATTTAAAAATGTATATTTTTTTTTATAAATTTTGCAAAATTTTACTTTTCGGCCTAAAAACAGAGAAGTAATGTTTAATTTTGCTGCCGTGAGTAGATAAAATATTTGTTCGGGAAATACATAACTATGCAAAAAAAAAAAAAATAAATAAATAAATAAATAAATAAAATAAAAAAAAGAGGAATAATAATTAAATAATCGTGTAATAAATGAAGCAACATTTGATTATAATGCACTACAATTTATTCAGTGTTATTGATGTTCATAAATTTTCCCGGAAAACAGTCTCTCATCCCCTCGCACAATGCAAGGCACCCGGTGGAATCAGTGGCTATGCTCCACAGTCCATAAATTGCATTATCATTATCAAAAATATGGGCTTGGCCCACATGATAGTGCAATTTCGTGATAATAATGTCCTTTTCAAGGCACTCATAAAAACTAATCTGAACAACATTATGTATCCATCGCATTCTCATGAGTGTATAAGTACCCTACGAATAACAGTTAAGACATTATTTCTGTATTTGTTAGGTACAATAGATAACAATTCTTTCATTGAGTTTTAGTTTAATTTTTCAAATATTAATTTTACGTCTGCAGGTAGACTGAAGGTGGTTTAGTATATGTACATTGTACATAAATAGGTAGGTTTTTTTTGTATAGATTTTCATGAATTAGGCAGATTACTTGTATTGTCAACGGAAACATAGTATCCTCATCTACTTTAGGTATTGGAAATTAAACTAAACATTTTTTCACAAAATGTGTATCTCACATACAAGTGAGTTTGAATAATGGCGTATATAATAATATTAACAACTAAAAAGTTATTCGTTTATGTGTAACCACAATGGGAGCCAGCGTGACTGAGTGTCTTTAGGCGCTCACTCAGCTATTAATAAGTCAAGGCAACTCGAGGTCATGGGTTCGATCCCGTGCCATGATACTCTGAATTGCATCAATGAATCGCGGACGGTGCAGGGTGAGGGACGCCCTCTATGGGACACTCTTACTCCACTCTTTGATGAGGTCCGATTGATGTTGGTCCGATCCGTGTCATGATGATGTTATTTGTATCTATGGTTTGAGGACGGAGCAGGGCGAGAGACGCCCCCTATGGGGCACTCTTCCTCTACGCTTTGACGCACGCTTATATAGCTTACTAATGACCACACCATGCGTGTGGTTTAAAATTACTTACCACGTCTGCTCGGCCATCACTGAATCATGAGCGGATCGAGATGGGGTTCAATTCCTCACCGTGACCCTCTGATTTATATGGCTCACTATTGATCAAATCATACTCGCTTCGGCGGTACAATGTACAAATGTATGATGTGTGAAGTAGCTGGAACTCTCCACCACGGGGCGTAAAAAGGCCTAAAATATGGCCTAATTGCAAGGTTTGAACAAGTGGTTTGTCCTACTTGTTCTAGTAGGAAGTACTAGACTACTTCTACTGCGTAAACACAATTGATATAAAATTTTCTTGTTTCTAATTGAATATTATTTTTAGAAATTAATTGAATTCCATAAATTGGCTGACGAGGTGTCATTCGACTGGGATCTTCTGTGTCCCTATCTTCATCTTCTTCTACCGCAGGACAGCAAGAAGAAGTTCACTCGTCAAACAGCTGATTATATTGTCAGATTACTTATAGTTGATTTCGTCGAACGAGAACTTTTCAAGTTGAAAGGATTGTATTATACATATGAAAAGGTATTTTGTATTTATTTATTTTATATTATTTATACTTGCTCTCCAATATTACAATTTAGTTGCTTGTAAATGAATAAAATTGTCATTTTATAAAAATTAAGAATACGTTCCCGGAATTTTCTTCGCCCCACAAAATGGTATTAGCATGAATTATTTTGAAATTTCAGGACAAGCCCTTATATTGTGGTTGGGGGATAGGAATTTTTATTTTTTTAGCATATATTTTAACTTATTTAACCAATAAAGAATGCAACGTTTAAAAAGAATATATACATTGTAACCTACTATTCAGCAGCTTTCATTTGATACCCCCACTTGAAAATTAAAAAAAAATGAATTTTAAAAATATTGAAAATTTAAATTATATTGAATGTTTAATTATAATGTTTAAATGAAAAATTCAATATCGGAAAGGTGTCGACAAATGATGCCGCCAAACCAATACATTACAAAGAGTTATCAAGCCTACCATTTTGACAAAAAACTAAAATTTAAGGCAAGGAAAAAATACATGTGACAAAAGAATACTTTTTACAATCTTTCCTTTCATTGGATCAATGAATGCTCTATTCTTTCATTTTAGGAGAAGAAAGGCTACCCCGGCCTTCTTCAGAGTTGGGTTCAAATTAATAATATGTGTTATAAAATTAATTTAGTATAGTATAGTTCAGAGGTGGGGAACCTGCGGCCTCGAGGCTGCATGCGGCCCCCACAACGCTCTTAGAAAAATATAGAATTATGAACTTAGGTGTTTTGAAATTTTGGGCCCCTGTGCCCCAGACCTAATAGACTTTAAAAAAAACAAAACCGTATTTGTACTTTCTCATATAAAGAGAAAGTATTGTGAAGGCGCGAAAATCAATTTTGAGATTTTGATGGATTTACACTTTTTGTTTGAAACAATGATTGCAGATAATTTTCTCAGCTATAATGCATGCCCCAAACGTTGTTTTTATAAGTTTCTTATTAATTGAGTAAAATAGAAAAACAAGAAAAACCAAAAAATTCTTTTAAAATTATATTAAATGTATTAGTATTATAAAATTCATGAATCGAAGGAGCAAAATTTCAAGTTGTCTAAAAAATAAGTTAGTTTGTTAAAAATACTCAGTTAGGTGACAATTAAGTGTTGAGAAGAGGGAAAAGGGAAAAGGGATTGGGTCATATTATTATTTTATGGGCAAATTGTTGAAAGTGGTTGCCCGCAAAGTAAGTGGCTGTTACTACTGGCGGTGGGCGGTACTTGCAAATAGTTGATCCACTACAATGCGTCTTAAGGCCCCCATACACGATCAAACATTTTGTGCAAAATGTTTGCGCAAACCTGATGTCGGGGAAATTTAGTTAAAAATCATGTTTGAGCAAACATCAAGCAGCCCCATACATGGTCAAAATGTTTGCCCAAACATGATGTTTGCGCAAAATGTTTGACCGTGTATGGGG
>KZ651281.1:367005-385091 GCA_001010745.2 Gerris buenoi
GAGTAGATTACAAAAATATATAATTCTTGTGGGTAATATTTCATTTTCCCTACCATTTTGTCAAAAAAATTAATAATCCCCCCCACTCCCCCTTACTAATTTTTATTCACAATACCAACGAAACCCTTTTTACGTGAGTCTTCACGCCTTACCAATTTTTGTTCTATATTTTTAATATTTCTTCTAGGCAGTGATTTTTAAAGATAAAAGTTAGAACTTCTTAAATAATGATTTTCAATCACAAAAAATGATCAAATTTAGAACATAATTTATCAACAAAATTTGATGTCCAGTATACTGGACATCAAATTTTACTGATCATAATCACTGATAACTACTAATAATCATAATCGTGATTTTACTGATCATAATCACAGTAATCTTGTATATCAGTAATTTAACACGTTCAGGCGGACCACGTTCCCGGAACGTAATGCTGGAAGTGTCAATGGGGCAGACCACGTTCCTGGAACGTACTCTCCCTACACTTTTACCTTATTTCTAATACCTAGCCTCACGGTTCAGATTCTTTTAACTAGTTAGCCCTCTAGACTCTAGAGCACAGCTCTACGGTTCTACCCCACTTTTTCGCTCTCGCCTAGCTTTTTCCGTTCTTTAATTATTGATATTTATATATATACAAGTCACAGGCCCGCCCTGAGCCAGAGACACACAATTAGTCGCACGCCATGAATGTCCATGATTTGAGACGTGCAAGGGAAGACTTTTTACATTTTTCGTACTTTCTAGAAAATTTAATAATTTGTCTTTTTGTCGAATCCTTCACTAAATACTCGACCAACCAATACCACCAAGCCAAACATGGTGGGAAAAAATAATTAATCTATGCATTTCTTATCTTCGTTCTGCCATGCTAGTTCATCCAAGTGAAAACCGTATTGTTTTTGCTAAATTTTGTTTTTGCTTACCCAATAAATAATAATTCTGTACCAATAACATTGACATTATTTGCTATTGTAGGTATTGAATGAGGGGTTGAGAGAGGTCATGATATGGTCACTTCTAATCGCCCATCTATTAATCAAAATATGGTTCACGGGTTCGATCCCACACCTAGCCACTTTTTATTAAGCCACTATTTATTACAGGACTCATTATTGATCCTGGTAGTACATTAGTCTTTGAAGTGACTAAACTCCATCCATGGAGTCCAAAAATGTTACCTGGTTTCTAGGTTTGAAGAAAATTTCTGGGTCCAGCCTCCATTTTTCCTAGTTAAAATATATATATATATATTTAAATTTAAATACACACCAAAGTAGTATAATATATAGAACTAAAATTACATCACCTAAATGAAGACCTCAATTTGCCCCGCTCAAGTTGGTTAGCGAAGTTCGTCATCACTATTTCTAAGGTTTGGGGAGGGATCATATGAATTTCTTTACATGTGTTATAAATATATGTGCACTTTATACACGTTTTCAATAATGCATTTTTTTGTTTCTAGATTTGTCGTTATTTCCTATAGTGATATTAAATTCATTTGTGCATACATTCATGTACTCATACTATTTTATCGCAAGCTTTGAAAGTCAACAGTGGATTACCAAGTACAAAAAATATATCACTCAACTACAATTAGTAAGTAACACTTCTTAATACTTATAATATTCCTGGCAAGAATTTATGTGCCAGTAAATATGGAGATCCAATGATTACTCTTATATGTAATTTTTAAAATACGAAATGTTAAATACTTTAGTAAAAAAAATTCAAAGAAAAATATTTTATTATTGTAAATCTAACGATGCAAGTGTGCTCAGAAATAGTCTGAAACCAAGGTCTAAACAAACATCCATATTTCTGGTTCGAAAACGATGAAAATATTGAAATTTAATGCTCAATGTTATTTATAATGTTAATGTTATTTTTGATGATTTCGTCCTATAATGACTTAATTCCGCATTGCGTAAGGCCAAGTTCCAGTAAGCATGCAGTGTAACTTTACTGGAACCAGATATAACCACTGCTAGAGGCCTCATGCAGGGCGAAATTATGTATCCAAGTTTATTTAATTAAGCACAGCTGATCTGGAGGGATCTATGTGTTCATTGCTACTAGGTCTCCTTTTTGTACATCCATCTAGTTCTGGTCAAGGATGGTGAATCTATAAAATTTACCAACTAATTATTTATTGTAAGTCTATACGAAGACCTCCCGCAAACCAATAATGACTGGTCATGGAGCCTTAAAGACTCTTCCAGACTGCCGAACCGAAGAGAGGAAACGAGCCGAGCATTGGTCTCTGCATATGCCCAGTCTCAAGAGCGCTTGCGCATCTCAGACTGGCCATGCGCAGATACCTATATTTGGCTCGTTTTGTCTGTTCGGTTTGGCAGTCTAAACGAGGCTTTATCCAAACCAAAGGGACAACATGCGGGAGCGTGACTTAAACCTCTACAGAGTTGACAAGGCTTATCACGTCATGTGTTAAGAGGGATATTAAACTAGCACTAATAGCCTATTTATGAAGAACAAAGAACATGACACATAATTGTCGTCAAATTGCATTAATGCATTCTTATTATATTATTTTTTCAGGCTCAGTTTGGAATAGCTGGATTATTTCTGTTTTACGCTATTATTTCTGGCTGCCAGTGGAAAAGAAATACAGTTATCATCCTTTATATATTACTCACTGTTCTTATTTATGAGTTTGGAAAGTTTTATGTTGTCCAATATATTAATAAGAAAAGAAAAGCGGGATAAATTATAACTAGTGAGAATATTACTATTTATTATTGCAATTAACATTAAGCCAAATAACCACAACAAATTTAAGAATTAATGTACATACTTAACTATTAAATCTTTTTCTATCTCAGGCATATTTTTATGGACCAAAAAGCGTTACACTAACCTCTAGGCTAGCCGCTTCAAACTATCTTAGACTTCCTCGAACGATTCGACGATTTGACGTCAAACCATCAAATTACCATCTCGATAGCTATTTTTGAATATACTCGTATAGCTTCCCTGTTTTCCCCCAATGAACTATTCTAATCATCATAAGGCAGCTGGATGACGGAAGCAACCTTAAGGCCCCCATACACGATCAAACCTGATATTGGGCAAATTTAGGCCATACACGTCAAACATCATGTTTGCGCAAACATCAAACAGCCCCATACACGGTCAAAATGTTAGCGCAAACATTTTTACTGTGTATTGGGGGTTTTAGGGGTCATAGTGATCCCAAGCTACAGGATTCTGCGATAGCACCAATCTATCAACAGTGGCATGACTTAAAAATCAATGATTGATATCTGTTCAGGCACTGGAATAGAAATGAAATTATTCATTGAATAACCAATATTATCTTTAAGTATTGAAATCAATAATTAACGGAATCTACTAAACATAGAGTACAAATAGATATAAAAACCTACTTAACCATAATTTATAAAAGCAATACAAGAACATCGACAAATATTACTCTGCCATAATATAAGATTTTAGATTTGTATTATTTATTCTTGGTCCGTAGGCTTCCGCGGGTAGATTCGTCATAAACTGCTTGGGTTTCCGGTGAAAACGCGTCACGAAGGGGGTTGAAATCCGAAGTTTCGCTTCCACTACTGGAAGCATCTACAAAGCAATCACAAGATGTACTGACGACTGGAGAGAAGAACAGTGAATTTATACTAGTTTCCTAGACCGTAGACTGTACCTGCGTCCTGGGTGTTTCCGTACTCGAGGTTATCCTTTGTCGGGATGATGTAATCTCACAGGTGCTGCCTTTGTCGGTGTTTCTCTGTGGAGATGATGCAATTAGGCAGGTGCTGCCTTCGTCGGCGTTCCTTTGTCGGGCGGGTGATGTAATAAGTGACCGTGGCTCCACCTCTCGCTTTCTGCTTGGCGCAGGTGCTAACCAGAGGTTTCCAGGTCCGGGAAAGAGTGACTCTTCACTGCTCTTCTGCGCACCTTCGAGATAACATCATCCCGACAAAGGATAACCCCGAATACAGAAAACACCCAGGTACAATCCACGGTCTAGGAACCCAGTATATATTCGCCGTTCTTCTCTCCAGTCGTCAGTACAACTTGTGATTGCTTCACCACGATGCACCGCACACCCCTGAAGATGCTTCCAGTAGTGGAAGCGAAACGTCGGATTTTAACCCCTTCGTGACGCGGATTTCACCGGAAACCAACTTAACTTTTTTTATTCATTTGTTTGTGATGTACACTCTATGCTTTCTTCGTAGATCTGAAGGCGGCATTCAATTCCGTCGATAGAAGTGCTCTGTTTTTTTAAGTTATTTTGCTTAGGGGTCTCAACTAAATTTATAAATATGCTGAAAGGTCTATACAAGGTAACGAAGTCAGGAATATGGTGCCAAAATGGTGTGACGGAGGAGTTCGAAACCTTTTCTGGTCTCAAACAAGGTTGTTTACTGAGCCCTTTGCTTTTTTCATTATTTTTAAATGACCTGCACGATTATCTTGAAGGTGGAATTAAAATTGGAAACTTAAGAATAAGATTACTTGCGTATGCCGACGACATCGTCATATTAAGTGAAAATAAATTAATCTTGCAAAAGATGATCGATAGGCTTGAGAGTTATTGCACCACTTGGAATCTAAAGGTAAATTTAGATAAATCAAAAATTATTATTTTTAGAAACGGAGGTCGAATTAAAAAGAATGAAGAATGGTATTTTGGAAAAAAGAAAATCGATATAGTGAACCGATATACCTATCTCGGGATGGTTCTGACACCAAAATTATCTCTTCATAAACACTTTCTAGAGAAAAACAGTGTTTCGAAATACAGCCTTAATGAAACCTGGAACACGGTTTTAAAACATAAGCAGATTCCTTACTCCAAAAAAATAATGATATTTAACTCGGTAACTAGAGCGACGGTGTGTTACGGTGCGCAAGTGTGGGGATATGAAAAGTACGAAGAGATAGAAGCCATTCAAAGATGGTTCCTAAAGAAACTCCTCAATCTGCCATCTTTCACTCCGAATTACATATTACATATTGAAACTAATATCCTTCAACTATTGTTTTACACATTTAAACTTCATATAAAATACATTTTTAAAGTTTTAAGATCTAACGAAAATAGGATTCCGCACATCATGTCAATGGAAATAATAAGTAAAGAGTTGTCATGGTTTAGAGAATGGCAGCGTTTAATGCTAAAATTTAATATAGATAATAATTGGCAGGTGATGGATATCAACTTGTGGGAAAAGAATTTGTACAAACTATTAGAGGTGATGAGGGAGGATTCATTAAACCAGTGTTACGCCAGGGCCAGAAACTCTTCCCGAGAAATATACAAAATACTAGACTACGGAGAGCTCGGTAGATCGTATATAAATGACAATAATAGTCTTATAGTTATTAGTACTGTGTTCAAAGCTAGAGCAGAGTTGTTAAATCTAAATGATAAACCATGGAGAGAAGCCTCAGAACGACGATGCTCTCTATGTAATCTTCAGGTTGTAGAAAATTCTTTTCACTTCATCGGAAACTGTCCTATTCTAAAACCTTATCGACTAGATTATTTTGGGGAAGATACTCTAGAAACCCAAAGGATTATCGAAATTCTGAACGGTGAAAATTTAATGAAATTATACGGATATGTGCGAGATGCGATAAAATATAGAAATTTTTTAGTAAAAGAATTTAACTTTTAAATAGTTCTGTTTCTATATGAAAAGAAATGTGGAAGTTCAAAAGTTATTGGGTCATAATTTATTTGTTTACTTTTTTTGTACGTAGTACTTAGGAGCAAGGTTGCATGCGTAGTTTATTTATTTATTATTATTATTATTTTATTTTATTTGATTTGTTTTTTTTTTTCTTTTGGTTCAGACAATGCACTGTTTTTATTTAAGATAATCTTTAAATATTATGTTTAAGTTTGCGTTATTATCCTTTAGGTTCAAATCTGTTTACGTAACAATAGCAAATTTGTAATGATATAAATTAAAATTAAATTTTAAAAGTGTAAGTTAAATCTTATAATAATTTTTAGTGGATAGAGAAAATAAATAAATAAATCAGTTAATTTTGTTACTAATTTATTTTTAAGTTATGAAATGCGTATATTGTGTTATAAATTTTTGTAGGTATGTTATTTACCGTTGCATGTATTGTTATTTTTAGTATATATTTATTATTTATAATTTATTTATTAGATTAATGTATAAGATATTATATATAGTATATCTGTGTAATGTATATTATATGAAGCTAAAACTCCACTCCTGCAGACGGCATAACGCCAATGCATAATATCTGTTTGTTTATAGTTTATATAATTTTTCTTTGTATTATGTTAATAAAACAGCATNCCCCGCCAAGTCGAGCACAGCCGTACCATCCTTTACTGGAACCAACACACGGCAATTTGGACCCCCCTCTATTGTCCCATTAAAGATACTTAGATGTAAAAAACTAATTTTAATTTAAATTTCATTTCATGACGAACTGAACCAAAAATAAAAATTTCACTCCTCTATCCATAGTAGTTCATAAAATATATGAGCCTAAAGATTTGTAATTTCGTCACCCACTCACTCACTCATCATAATTCTAAGGCACTTCTAACGATCCTAGAAACTTGAAATTTTTTATAGTAGAGTTTATTGTACAAATAAAGGAAAAATTAAAAAATCCGAATAAATCTGGTTTTTTGACCCTTTTAGGGCTAGTAGAAAAACTGCCTATTCAAAATATTATAAAAAAAATTAAAAAATTATAAACAGGGCCACTAGAACTACCTAGCGGAGAAAGTTAAAACTTAAAAGTGATGTTGAGAACGTTCGTTCAGTTTGATTTGACAGTTAGTTATCTTAAGCGGCCCACACACTAACAGTTTAACTGAAGATAATGATCTGACAGTCCACGGAGCTTGGCCACACACTCGTCAGTTTTCCTTAAGATGACGGACTGCAGTCGGAGGTGAACTGTAGGTGTGTGGTGGGTAGAGGCAAGGATCGGATGGAAGGAGAAACGACAGTCCGTGGACTGTCAGGCCTGTGCTTCAAGGTCAAAGTCGCCCTAAACTATCAGTCAATCAGTCGGCCTGCAGTCGTGTAGAGTGAATCGTCTTAATTTTGTTTATTTCCCTCCGTTGGACTGCAGTTAAAAATCGACAGATATCGGCCTGCAGGCATTTATCGCATAGTGTATGGCGCTTACAGGCACAGATCTGTAGTTCTTTACGATTGCCTGAAGGTGGTGGACGGTTAATGTGTGGTGGTCTGAGATTTTGGCCTTACGTTAATCGTATACGATAACGGCCTGCAGTTAAACTGTAAGTGTGTGGGCCCCTTTTTAAAGTGCAAAGATATTTACTCCAGATAATGTTATTTAGTTAATTTGAGCACTTAGAGTTAAAGTAGTTTTATGAAAGATTGACAAAGAAAGAAAAAAGGCCCAAGAACGATGAAACAAGAACAAAGAAATAAAAATGAAAAATTTTTAGTGACAATGAAAAATTACTTAAAAAAAGAAGTGAAATCCCAACAAAAACACTAGTGTAAAAAAATAAGCCAAGTCTCGCGTAAAAAGTTGTGAGATCATAGGTTTAGCCAAGTCTGAACTGTCCGAGTAAGTTGTACTAGGGTTAATTTATCCAGTGCAAGTAGATGATGTTTGTCTGTCACTCTCTCTCTTAATTCTCTTTCCCAAATCACTCTACACGTTTAAATTTAAAAACATTTTCTGACTTGGCAAATACACTCCACAAAGAGGCTAAAATTAAGTGCAGCGTCGTTATACAAATTTGTATTCTTGTGCTGCGACGCTCATATGGAAAAATAAGAATTATTATTTGATTTAAGTTTGAGGTGTGTATTTGCCAAGTCAGATTTTTTTTTTTTTAATTTAAACGTGTAGACTGATTTGGGAAAGAGAATTAAGAGAAAGAGACAGACAAACATCATCTACTTGCACTGGAAAAATTAGACCTAGTAGAACTTACTCAGACAATGGGAGACTTGGCTAAACCTATGATCTCACAACTTTTTACGCAAGACTTGGCTTATTTTTTTTACACTAGTGTTTTTGTTGGGATTTAATTAAAAATAATATATTTTTTAATTTCATTTTAAAATAATTAAAAATAATAAAATCAATAATAAACATATTTGTCCTTACAAAACCAAAATGTCCACAAAACAAAAATTTGACCTTTTCTCTGTTTTGTTACGTGTGTAACTGTTAATGTTTCAGTATGTAAATCCACGATCACATTTTAATTGACGTATATAAGAACACTGTTTTGCTTTATTTCTAAAAAAAAGAGTAAACTATGTATCAATATGAGTAAAAATTAAAAAACAAATGAATTCATTAGACGAACAAGTCTATATTTGAATGTCGAGACCCACAGCCTTGGGATAAGAATGCATATCCCACGACCTAACGTCCTTATGATTTATTTAAACACAACTGTCACAATGTATATAATTTATTTGGATTGTGTTTGAACCATTGTTAGAAGCCAAATAATTTAAGTTTCTCCTAAAGTTAACTCGTTAGCTTCAGGAATCAAAATTGGTCTGAAGCAACAGATAAACTTTTTAATATTGTTGAAGCTGAATTTAAATTCCATAATATCTCATTTATCTGATCACCGGAAAGTAATTTTTTTGAGTTTCGTAGGTTATAATAAGCAATTATGTTATTATATTCTGAAATAAAATTTTATTATTTACCTATCCTGCCCTTAAAAAAAAGTTCAAAATAGCAACAAAAAGTAGAGTTAATAAAATATTTTATTAGTTTATAATAGTTTTATTCTCACTTAATTTTATTAGTTTATAATGGTTTTATTCTCACTTCATTTTATTAGTTTATAATGGTTTTATTCTCACTTAATTTTATTAGTTTATAATGGTTTTATTCTCACTTAATTTTATTAGTTTATAATGGTTTTATTCTCACTTAATTTTATTAGTTTATAATGGTTTTATTCTCACTTAATTTTATTAGTTTATAATGGTTTTATTCTCACTTAATTTTATTAGTTTATAATGGTTTTATTCTCACTTAATTTTATTAGTTTATAATGGTTTTATTCTCACTTAATTTTATTAGTTTATAATGGTTTTATTCTCACTTAATTTTATTAGTTTATAATGGTTTTATTCTCACTTAATTTTATTAGTTTATAATGGTTTTATTCTCACTTAATTTTATTAGTTTATAATGGTTTTATTCTCACTTAATTTTATTAGTTTATAATGGTTTTATTCTCACTTAATTTTATTAGTTTATAATGGTTTTATTCTCACTTAATTTTATTAGTTTATAATGGTTTTATTCTCACTTAATTTTATTAGTTTATAATGGTTTTATTCTCACTTAATTTTATTAGTTTATAATGGTTTTATTCTCACTTAATTTTATTAGTTTATAATGGTTTTATTCTCACTTAATTTTATTAGTTTATAATGGTNGTTGAAATTTGGTTCTTAAAAATGTATTGTTTTAACAAAATAGCGACCATTTTACCCCCCAAAAAAAATGAAAACAAAACGCATAAAAAAAATGTTACTCCCCACGCTAACCCATTAGGACAGGTCCTAAAAATAAGGTAAAAATACAGAAATATACATCTTTCTGGTCCAATAGTATTTCCGAAAGTTGATATAAAAATGTCAAATTTTAAAAATTTTAGGGGGCTGTAACTAGGAGGCCCCAAAATTTAGGTGATGTGAAAAATCGAATTTGGGTATCATTTTAAAGGTATTGAAATTTAAGGTAAAAATACAGAAATATACATCTCTCTGGTTAAATGTTATTTCTGGGAGTTGAAAATTTAAAAGTCAAATTAAAAAATTTTAGGGGGTCGTAACTAGGGGGCCCCAAAATTAAGGTGATTTCAAAAATTAAAGTTGGGTATCATTTTAAAGGTATTGAAATTTGGTTCAAATACCCTTTTAGTAACTTGCTGGCAAGTACTTGACGGGATGTTTATCATTACTGTGCTTTTTACCACCAATATTGCGTTTTTAGCAGCAATTTTTCATCCAAAAAATGTCTACTATATACTACAGCCGATCCTATTAAGAAATAATTCATACTAATACCTTATTGTGGGGCGATGAAATTTCCGGGAGGGCATTTCTACTTTTTAAAAAAAGGTTAGACTTGCCTATATTGGGCATCATGTATCTATAGAAATGCAAAAACTAACAAATATAGTGCATACATAATTAAAGTGTTTCCTCTCTATTGATATGAATTGCATTATTTATGTATTATTTTTACTACGTTTTTATTAACTTGCTTTCTTGTTTGTTTGTTTGTTTGTTTGTCCGGTACAAATCTGGCAATGGATTTATATCTAACTTCCCGAATAGCTAGACATTTGAAACTTTTAGTATAGCTCAGAACACGATGACAATGCATTATTTTAATACTTTTAGCCATCATTCAGCAGAATTTAATTGGTTTTCAGCAAATTTTGCTGTATGGAAAGTTATTTTATTTGTTTTGCCATATCCCATATTTTTCAATCTTCATTTTAATGGGTTTCAAATTTGTGACTTTTATAAATAAGAGATAAACATTGAATGACAGCAAAACAAGAAATATATCGATTATATTATTTATCGATTAATATTATTTCAAATATATCGATGGAACTGTTTAGTTTGGGGAGATCTGTTGAACAAAGATTTGTCCTTTTATAGGTTAAGATCAGCTCTCTAGATGGTTGTCATTTATGTGAAGTAAATAAATTCGGAACTATTTCTTTTTTCACTAACATTATAATATATAACAATGGCAATTATATTATCAACATTACATATGATTGAACAGAAAATTTAAAAACGTAGTATACAAAAATTTCTTTTTATCTAGTAATTATTATACAATGATATAGTTACACTGTGGAAATAATTTGAACTTGTTATATTAATTGTTAAATTTAGTGTGTGTGTGGCTAGGTAGCAAGTGTTATTATGGTGTCAAAGTAATTTAGGAAAGATGTCCAAATCACGCTTCGTCGAATCCCAGGTAATCTACAACAGATACATATGCGCCCAAGATTCCCGAAATCGACCTGTGTACAGCTGTGTCTCAAAATAGAGGACTGAAGATGGAAATTGTATTAAGAGAAAACTTATGAAATAAAGAAGAATCCATAATTGGTGCATTTTTTTTAATATATAAAAAAAGGCTATAATTATATGTGCCAGTTTTTTTATTTCTATACATGATGCCCCGTATAGGCTAGTTCAACCAATGAAAGCTGCTAAAGAGTTGGATACAAATATATGCTTTTTAAATTTTGCAATCATAATTCGTTTAATAAGTACAGATATACCCGAACCCCTCCCCCCTTACCGCTATATAACGGCTGGTCTAAAAATATTTTAAAATACTTTATGGCTATAAATGAAAATTTCCTGGAAAAAAAATTAAGTGTTGTCGATATTACCAATTACAACTTGTTTACACGACTCTCAACATAATATTGTATAAACGCGAGTTACTTTCATTAACCTTTCTAGTCATAATGATGGTAAAGTTAAAAGATGAGATATCTGAGTAAATGCAAATTATATTTCAGAATAATACAGTAAAAGTGTCTAAATAGCTGGGGAAGGAGGCAATAATTCCCCTATTCCTTTATCCCCTCTCCTTCAAGGTAAATTCGGAACCCAGTCGCACATGCGTTACCGACTATATTAATGTTGATCTCACTGGAGAACATTTTTATCAATGTTAGTATGATTAGTTTCTTTTTTTCTATTCTACAAAGATAACAAGGCTGTGAAAACGTGGAAATGGAGTCGCCCCAAGATCAACTTGATCTGATAATAAACGGTAATGAAATTAATTTTTTATTTTACTACTGGGTAATAATTGTCAGAAAGTAAACGAGGATTTTCTTTTTTTTTGTTATTAAAGAAATCTCATATGAGGCATTAAGCAAAGAAATAACATAATCCACAAAATTAAATAAAACACTATTTAAGAAGATAGTTTAATAACTTTTTACTTTCTCATGTCGGCTGACGGGCTTTGCCCAAGTTTCTGAAGTGTATTTGCAGTACTTATTGTAACTATTGTAATTGTTATAAAAATATACACACTTACTTACTTACTTACTTACTTACTTTCTAATGTAGTATAGTATAGTAGTATAGTACAGTATAGTGTAGTATAGTATACAGGATGTTTGGTCGAAGATGTAACAAACAAAGAGGGTAAATTCCACTCATTATTTGCAACAAAAAACACTATATACCTATACCATGGGTCAATTCTCAATGGTTTTACCACAATAATGTAGTTTGTTATTTTCCAAGGTACGACCATATTAGCCTAAAAAAAATCGATCGCTGTTCCTAAAATAATGATAATTATATCTAAAATAGCGGTACTGTTGAGAAGAGGAGAAAATGTCTATTTGGAAAACATCTATTTTAAATGCCCTAAAGCTAATGAGTATTAGGACGGGATTAAGATAAAGGATAAATTAAGACAGTCTCCTCGCAGTTACGCGTAAGGTAGTCTGTACGCCATTTGACGGTTGTTGTTTTATTTATTTATTTTTTTACAAAATCTCAATCATAGCACAACAAATTAAATATCAACTGATGGTGTTAGGGTACTGGGTACTTAGTACTTAATCTCAAGAGGGATAAATGAATAAGTTTTACAGAAGTTCGGTAAACTGTAGCACATGCCGTTTTGGTCAAAACAGACTGTCCTGCATTGAGGAATATTTGTGTTTAAAACTCAGCTCGATCACGCCAGACATTGTTAGTTTGAGCCAATTATTGGAAGCACATCCATCCCTAAGGAAAATAACTAATGCTCCCTTTTTCGTGTCCAACCCCATCCTTCATAACGACCTAAAAGGGGGGGATGCCCGATTCCTCCCCGCAGGTAAAAATGACCCTTTTTGGGAGCCCGAATCCTCCCCGTTTTAAAAGACAGCTGAATTTTAAACATCCCGATTGATCCCTAAATTATTTTCAGGTATAAAACAATACATAACATACATAACCATTTTTTAAACAAAATTTATTATGCCATGAACTTATAAAATAGGAAAATCAACTTCATAAAATAATAAAATATTAAATTCTAGAACTTACTTATAAATTAAAAACTAGTAAATTTCTTTGACTTACGGATTGAATATATTGCAAAATTGTAATTTTGCCTTCAAAGAAGTTTTTCATTAGAAATTTTAATTATTGCAGGTCCTTTGAAACTTGAATTCAGCTTAATTGAGCTAACTTTCTCGAAGTCTTTTAGTACCTCAACAAATTTAAATGCGTTAAGGTATTTAACGTAGCACTATAAAAACTGACATTAAATTGATTGTAAAAGCTTTCGCATGCATTAGTAGTTAACTAATGACTTAATGTTTTTGAAGCCCATGATTCAGGTGGGAACAATGCTTCGTTGTCAATGAAAGTTTCTACAATATAATCCATAAAATTTTGAATTCCTTTGTTTATTGGCTGTGTAGAAGAAAGTTCAAATGCTACGAAGTCTTCTACTTCAGATGCTCTTATGTTTAACACACCTTATTACCACACTTAAAGTCTTATGAAGACAAAATGTAAACCAATTTAAAACTAATAAAACGAGGCCACGCTCGCTAAAACTTTGTGCAAGTGCATCCATAATTAATGGGAAAACTAAACTAAACTAAAATCGATCATAATCAATATAAGCATAATAGAAAATCTATCTAAATATAAACAAATACATAAACATATATAATGTATTTATTGGACTTTTGTTACTCCAGGCATTGGGGAGGAATCGGGTTGCGACCTTTTTTTCACTCGGGGAGGAATCGGGCTGTGTGATTTTCAAGAGATTATCAGTAGGGATCGGGATAGCTATCCTAAAAGTACCCTTTGTATCTGACCTAGCCACCTCCAGGTATCAATCCTTTCACGATTCTATATCCCATCATCCTAATCCTTTAGTCCAAAATCTTTCCTTTAATTCCATTCCCGGAAACCCTCCCCAACGACTGAAAAGGCAGTGGCCACGTGATTTATTAAATTGAACGAAATTATAGATAGCAAATTGTACGCATGTTATTAATTGTGAGTGCTTTCACTGGACAGTTTCTCACATCATGATTACCATGCCATTGTAACGAATATATCATTATTACTTATAACAATGAACTATTGTAGGTATAATATGCAAATAAAACAAAAAAAGCATCCTACTGCCTAACCACATTGTTTATTCGGACGCGTATTCTTTCACTATGTTCTTTGTGAATTTTTTTATTTTTATTTTTATTTTTTTATTTTTTTTTATTTACTCCATTTTAATTTAACAATCATCCTCAAACCACCTATTATCTACTCAGGGGATTGAAGGTAAAAAAATAATGATACAGTACTCTGGTCTGGTACAACTTAAATTTAAAAAATTGATTTCATTAAAAAAAGTGATATGACTACCCTTTTTGTGTTAATAAAAAAACCCTACGTTTTTGAACTTTTATAACTCAAAATTTTTCGCGGACCCTCTTTTTCTGTAAAAACGCCCTGGTTGTTCCTATATAAACATCATTGGTACATGAAAAAGTCAATACATAAGTGGTGCGCCACCAAAAAAGTTTGGGAACCTCTACTTTAGAGTATTTAAAATAGAGGTTTTCTATACTAAAATGTTCTACACTTTTCAACGATACCTCTATTTTTTGTCCAATGATCATTATTTTAGGAGCAGAGATAGATTTTTTCGAGTAAAATGGTCGTAGCTTGGAAAAAATAAAAAAATAAAAAATAAAAATAAAAATTGTAGCGAAACTATTGTAGAATTGAACCATAGGAAATAAATTGTTGTTTTGTATTGTATTTAAATTGTTTTCTTCTTTTTCTTCTTTTTTTTTTGCAAATGATGGGTAGAATCTGTCCTCTTCATTTGTTACATCTTCAAACAATCACCCTGTACAGTACATGAAACTGTCTGATGGACTTAAACTTCTGTCTCCTATAACTAATAGTGTAAAAACTCTCTGTGTACTATTACTAATAGTGTAAAAACTCAGAGAAACGAGGAATAATAGTCATGAATCAGAGATCAGAGAGTGATTATGACTCAAAGTTAATTACTCTTTTATAATTTTTTAAAATTATTGACAGTAAAGTTATTTAAAATGACATATCACTGAATCAGTATTTGTTTTTTAATTTTATAAATAAAATAAACACACAAATAAAATAAATAAATAAATGAAAAATAAAAAAATCAGGATTGAAAATGTCTCAAACGAGAGACAAACTTATTACCAAATAAATTATAAAAAAGAAAATGTATTAGCATTTTTATTTTTTTATTTTATCCCTGAAAACACAAAAGAAGAAGAATATTATATTAAATGGAATAACTCATTAAAAATTGAGGAATTAAACATTTTTCGAATAGGGTTATTAAAAAAAAAAAATCTCACATGAATGAATATATTATTAAATAGGCTAAAATTATATACGTTTTTCACAGGAATAATCTTGTTACCTTGATAAAAATTAATCTGATTTTAATAAGAGTTGATAAAATGTCATGTGTTTAAAATGTGTCATGTGTTTTACTTGCCAGCAAGCTACTAAAAGGGTTTCTGCGGCCATAAAAATTCAGGCACTTCTTTAGTTGGTTACTCCCTGTATAAAAACAATAGAGGGGAGTAACAATCTAAAGAAGGTGTAAGGAATTTTCTTATTTAGACGGTTACTCCCCTTATAAAAACTAGTGTGATATTCCTTTGTCCCACAGTACATTGGACTTATCATCCCTTTGAAACCTTTGTCATAATAGTTATTTAGTCAAAGTCATTTACATATATCCTAAAAAAACATAGGGCTTGGGGGAAGAGTCCCCATAAAGGGTATCCCTCGCCCTGCACTGTCCACGATTCATTGATGCAATTCAGAGTATCAAGGCACGGGATCGAACCGACGACCTCGAGTTGCCTCGACTTAGTGATAGCTCAGCAAGCGCCTTAATACGCTCGGCTACCCTGGCTCCCCACAATTAACGTGTAAACAAGTACATATCATGAACTGCATACTGCATCACCCACGTACTTGGGGCTTGTGTTTGGTATAAAGCGTAATAGGCACAGTGACGTGACATTATGGGTGGAGCCGCATGCAAACGTTTTCTAGCCTTCCATATTAGGTCAAGGAGCAGCGCCCAATGTGCAGTGGGTAAAAATTAATTGAGTGTATATATTAAACTCTTATTAATATTGTATGAATGCATGTCTGAATGAAAATTAATTAGTAGCTTAATCAGGTTTATTGACTGCATTTGCATGTCAGTACAAATTACAGACAATCAAAATTCATAATTTATACAAAATTAATTGTTAGTATCCACATAATGCAATACAGGGTGTCCAAAAAACCGCACTTTTTAAACACTTAAAGCACAGCTTCTGTAGTAGATAGAGATATAGGATTTACGGGGTCTGAAAACTTTATTCTTCTACTTTAAATTTCATATTTATAACTTTAAAAACTATTAGGTGAAAGCCATGAAATAACGGTTTGAAATCGGGTCTTAAAAAAGTCGTTGTCCTGGTAGTAATCTTGTCTGGTATTATACTTTTGATAGAATAAATGAGCATATGGTGAAGGGGGGGGGGGTGGTTCTTTGTAGGTAAGTGTTAGGAGTCCCTCAGTATTATAACAAACATTGAAGATGTGTTCGGAGAAATTTTGAGTTTTTAAGTTCACAATAGTTCTTCTGTTTTGCGGCAAAAAAGGTTAACCTGTATACCAAATTTCAAGTTTATAGCTTCAGTAGGTCAGGAGATATACTCCATGATGCGACGGACAGACGGACGAACTACCAAAAGCATAAGTTCTAGGATGACCTCGAAACCCTAAAAATTAGAGGATAAATATTGTTTAAAAAAAAATCAACGCACTAAAACGGAAACAAAAAAAATGATACTTCTTCAAAAATAATAATACAATTGTATATGTGCAAGGTTTGTTTTAAATGTTAGGACCTTTTAAACAATTTGATCACATGCTGAAACCTTCATTTAAGTTTGATTAAGTATTCTATCTAACACATGCTTTAACCTATTTTATCTACGATTGATACGAAATATAAACATTGTATCTCTGTTTACGTACTTGTATTCATTACGCATGCGCGTTTCATATTTCTGAAGGGTTCCTTTTTCACCGCCCTAGGGCGGTAAAAAATAAGAATTCTTTATCTTTAAGCGGACCTCACACGGTCAATATAATTTCCTTCAATATATTGACTCAATATATTGAAGGAAATTATATTGACTGTGTGAGGTGGTTTGTTTTGGAAATAGTTTTCACGAGTTGCCACTGACAGCGCTACAATACGACCAAATATTGTCAGAGCTTCAATAAAAATCAAATAAGTTTGATTTTATTGAAGGTTCGTCAATATATTGACAATTGACAACGACAAATATTTCTTCAATAAACCCCTACAACGGTCAATATATTGACAGAAATCAAATATTGAGTCAATATATTGACCGTGTGAGGTCCGCCTTACGCACGATTAGCGAGTTTGTTTACATTTAAAAAATCTAATTTGCTGTTTGTATATTAAAAGTAACGGTTTATGACAAGTTTTTTTTTTTAAACAAAATGAGTGATTTAAGTGATAATGGAGAATTATACGCCTTCCGAAATAATTAATTCGGCACTAAATACAACTAATAAATTAATGTCATCTTTATCAAAATAGAAATACGAATTTACATACAGGAAGTTTATTTTTTTTTTCTGTATTATTATTATAATCTAACAATCGTAGATAAATTACGAACGCAACTCGTCGCAACCTCATTGCTCGTGTGGTATTACTACTCTCGCTGTCGCTCGGGTGTAAACTCCACACACGCATGCAAAATGCAACTTTCCGCACTCGACCAGTAATGTACTATTAATATGGTGTAAAGGAAAGTCCAAGGTAAAAGAAGGGCCAAAGTAGCAGGGCCGTAACTAGAAATTTTGCGCCCCTGGCGAAACCTCTAAAACGCTATCATGTTAAAACACTCAGGGCCGGATTTAACAATTTTCCCCCCCTAGGCA
>KZ651281.1:434975-445541 GCA_001010745.2 Gerris buenoi
AGATTAACTCATGAAAATTATTTAAATGAAATTAAAACTAAAGTTTATAATAAATTAATTAAAAATTTCTATCCTAAGAACCTGATTAGGAAATTATGGTTCAGTAGTATTAACTTGGATCCGGAATTAGTGCAATACAGAAATCAACAAAATAATAATAATCAAAATAAAAAATTTGCGGGATTGACATATATAAAAGGCTTATCAGAGGGAGTATCTAAAATAATAAATGAAATGGAGTGTGATCTGTCATTTGGACACAAACCCATTAACAAAATAGAAAATAATTATTTTTCAAGGTTGAAGGATAATTTAGATTTAGGAGACAAAATGGGCATTATTTATCAAGTCCCTTGTTCATCTTGCCCAGCAGTGTATATAGGAGAAACACGGCAAACATGGAAGAACAGGCGACAACAGCACGAAGGGAATGTAAGGGCTAAGGATAACAAGACAGCTTTGGCAGCTCACTCCATGGAAACAAATCACCTTTTTAATTTTGAGAACATGAAGATACTTATGAATGAATCTAACAATAAAAAAAGATTAACCTTAGAAGCGCTACAGATTTCCAGAAATAGTAATAGCATCAACTACAAGAAGGACTGCAGAGAGTTAAATAAATATTATGTAGGAATAATTTAAATAATTGGTAGGAATATTTTAAGCAATTAGTAGGAATTTTTGTTTTTAAGAAAAAGAATACTATAATGTAACGCTGTCAGGATAGAATGTTTTAACCTGGGTTTTTTTGACAAGATATGTTTGTGATTACCATACTTTTATTACTGTGATAAAAATTGACTGTGATAACAGACGTTTTTTCGTTTTATTTGTTAATTAAGTTAATTTTGTGTTGTTTTTCTGTTATCCTTGTTTAATTTGTAACTTTTATTTTAATTCATTACAAACTATTTTGACAAGTTACCAATTAGGTAATGTCTTATGACTGGAATGTTGGGAGTTGGATATATGGTATTCTTAGTTATCTTGAAATGGAATTATTTTGATTTATTTTAAGCAGAATTTTATGAGGTAAATAGATTTTTATTATTGTTATAAATGGAAGTAAGAACTTTGTTCAGATGTCAGATGTAGTAGTAAATTCCTTGTGTTTTTTCAATTATGTTATAGGCTTGAAGATGACCAAAGGTGATGGTCGAAATATAGCCAAGATGTATTGAAACCAGTTAATACTTTATTATCCCTGTTGACCTTTTTAAAAACTAAATTTACTCACGATTATGATGATTGTTTACTACTACTCGAGAATAGATATAGGTATGAAAACGGTCAGTTGCAAATACAATCCTTAATAACTCCTTCTTAATTTGAGCGTGTGATGTCTCAGCACTATTTAAAGAACATGTTGCGTACACTACAGGTTTTCCATTTTGCAACAAACATGCCCCCAGGCCAGTGCTAGATAAGTCACACTGAATAACTATAGGCTCCTAGTTCTTCTCATGTTGAGTCTTTCTTCATAGTTTCATAGATTCAGTATACATGCACCAAGTTAGTCGTTAGTTAAACTACCAGCGAGTGAACACAGTGGATTAAAAGGTGGCGGAACAAAATCCGCATTCAGCGGATAAACACGAAGGAGCAAAATCTAGCGAAATAAAGCCATCTAGCACGCATTACAACCTGAAAACTGCAGTTAATACATGCAGACGTAAGCAATGGTCAGAAGCAGAAGCAGCAAAGGCAAAAACCAAAAGTAAGCAAAGGCCAAGTTATTAATTGAGGTAACATTTTTTTTAAGCTTTAAAATGCATAGCATTTACTACAATTTTAACCTAAGCTGTTTCAGTTTTGAAAATATTTTTCGGCGAATTCCCATTTGAGTTGTGTTCAAGCTACGAGAAGACAAGACACGGGCTGGGTAACGGAGAATTTAATATGAAATGGATATTTAAAGAAGTCGCGTATTTACCTTGGAAGAACTGAAGAGTAGGTAGCTGCTGGGTGAGTCTGAAGTCCAGGGCGCCCTTACTGGGTCTCTTCTTGAATCTTGAGGAATTTAGATACTAACGAAACTGGTTGATGTTTGGAGCAAGACTAAATAATTTTCATACTTGCGTGTGTGTATGGTTTAAGCCTTGTCCAGATTGCCGAACCGAACAATGGAAACGAGCCGAACATTAGTCTCTGCGCATGCCCAGAATGAGATGCGCAGGTGCACTTTAAACTGGGCATGCGCAGACACCAATGCTCGGCTCGTTTCCTCGGTTCGGTTCGGCAGTCTGGACGAGGCTTTATGTTTTACTCGTTGCTAGGGCAACGTACTGTGTACATTTAAAACAGATCAACATCTGGATTATTAAATTTAACTGTAAAACATGTGATTAATTTCCACCCGGAAAAACACACGAATTCAAATATCAACTACAAATCAAATCTCAGTAAGAATTAACCACCTTTCTTAGGTAATATATTAAATGAATATCCTTTTGATGTAATTAGACGACGTCGAACATCATGTAGCGTCTTTCGTTAAAGTATTTCATCTGTCTCTCGTTAACAGCCTCCCGTATGTCATTCATGAGGATCATATACTTATAGTCATCAGTGTCTTTCTCGTTGTAGTAATTCAAAGGCAAGCAGAACTCTACATCTCCTTTAGTAACGATGTTGAAATATTCAACCGGAACAGCCGATCTGTAATTTATATTGTTCTTCTGTTCCATTCCACCGTTATAAACAGCTACAGCGTATATCATCGCCATGAAGATCGCAAGCCACTGGAGCAATAAAGATATTATTAAATTATATTTTTTAGGCTTGAGAATGGCCGGCTAGGCCGAAACGTTGCCACGTAAATAAAAGTTTATCATTATTACCCTAAAGGATCCAACACCATACATAAAATGATATTATTTAGTTTAAATTATGTTAACTTCATGTCATTGCTATGATCTTTGTTATTGGGGTTTACATTGCATTCCGGCTATGCACAAACTAGCACGCGGAATAATACTAAGCTGCTATTCCATTCCTCTGTTTTAGCTTAGTTGAGGCAAGGGATTCCATATACCAGGCAGAAAACTTCACCATTCTTGGTCTTCAGGAGATCTTTCAGCAGTAAATTTATTTAGTTGTTTGCTACGGCAGCAACGTAGACATAATAAATTAGCGTGTAAAATTAATAGTTCTACCATCCTAGACTTTTACGTTTCCAGGAGTGTTTAGTTTACGTCTCTGTTTTTTTGACAGGATATGAAAGGTCGGATATAAAAGGTAATATAGGGTAAATATTAAATTAAATATTAGGAGTAATAATTGATTGCAATATCAAATGGAAAGAACAAACGAAGAAAATTTACTCTACCGTGGTTAAAAAGGTTTCACTTCTAAAAGTTGTAGGTACTTGTACACTAAATTTCAAATCTCTAGCTGCAATAAGTCAGTAGAAATGAACCAAAACGGGACGAACGGACGGAAAAACTACTAAAAGCATAAGGATGACTTCGAACCCCTAAAAATGCTTTTCTACTTCATTTAGGAGTAGAGGAAAACGTGTTTTTTACTTTCTCATATAAAGGGAAAGTATTGTGATGGCGCGAAAATTCTATTTTGAGATTTTGATGGATTTACACGTTTTGAGGTCCCCTGAGTCCAAAAAAGTGTTTTTTAAAAAATGTCTGTCCGTCGTCTGTCTGTGCAGACGCCTAGAGCCTAAACTACTGGGCTGATTTTGACGAAATTTTGCNTGTATCAGACGGCGTCTCCAAGTTCAAGCTTCCTATGTTCAGAGTTACAAAAAGCGGGTAATGGTCGCTTCCGTAGAGGTGGAATGATACGGAGAACTCTATCAATCTTGCCAATGACGGAGAACTTAAGACTAAGTCTAAGGTGTCCTGCTTTCCTGTTCTTGAATCCAAGTAAGTGAAATCCCCATTGTTGAGAAGACACAGGCCACTATGGTCGATGAACGAATCTATTTCTTCTCCTCTCGAATCAGTTTTTGTAGAGCCCCACACTAGATTGTGAGCGTTGAAGTCGCCCGATACTACTTTAGGGCCCGGTAATTGCTGCATAATAATGTCGAGGCCAGTGACTGTAACGTCATCATTACTATCTAAATAGATGTTGCAGACTGTATAGGGGTTTGATGTACCCACCCAAATAGCTTGTACCTGAAAGTTACTTTGTATTTTTATTTCACGACTCGGCAATTTGGTCGAGGCAAATATAGCCAGGCCGCCTTTCCAGGTTCCTCGAGGAGGGTCGTTTCGGTACACTACATAGCCCGGTACTTTTAGAGGTTGGTCAGCAGGTAAATGTGTTTCTTGTAGCATGAGAATGTCTGGGTTTGTTTCCTGAATTAGAACACGGATATCGTTTAGTCTCGATCTAAGTCCTTTGCAATTCCAACTGATAATTTTCATATTTATTGGTTTAAATTTTTTGCACCGTTTCTTCTTTGATATCGCGTATTTATTCTAACATATCTTCACCACAATGACAATCTGAAGAGGGGGACCCCGGGGGGTCCCAATCGTTCCTCCACATCATTTCCTGTTCGATATGAGAACTGATAACTATTGGTGTGCGGAAAAGAATAAAACACAGTTGAACGAAAAGGATGTATTCAGATTAAAATATATAAAAAACCAACATAGCTCACAATTACTAGGGCATCGCCAACATAGCGTTCCGGTGACTCGAACACAAGTGCCCCTGGTAGCTTCTAAGCTCAAAACCCAAGTTAGGCAAGTAAGGGTGCTAAGCACTGCGGGTTTATCAAACCCCCGTAACAATAGTTTACGGAACATCCTCCCACCTAAATTAATACTACAGGAGGGATTAATTTACAACTAAGGTAAGTAACAAAAGTTAAAAAGACCAGCCAAATGGGCACCATGTCACATAAAAGTGATAAAAAAAACACTAAAACATGAATCAAACCAAAAATAGGCTCTAAGCCATAAAAAAGTTTACAATAAAGGAAATATAAACTAACCAAAAACTCTAAATCTTACAAAATTTACAGCAATATAAAACTAAACTGTAAGAGCTTTTGGTAAGAAAAATATCAAAAATAATTAACATCACAATCTAGGAACTCTAGTCAATAAATAATTGAGATCACATAAAAAAAAAAAACAATTAATCTAAAAAACGAGAAGGTTTCTTCAAGGGTCGTCCCTTCTTACTCCTAGGTACTCTAGGCCACTCTTCATTCAGAGGTAAGTATCCTTCACCCTCAAGAGTAAACTCCAGGCTGGATGAGGTTACTGGATCAGATGTCCGTCTGGCGTCATCGCCGGGGACGGAGGAACCTTCACGTTCAGTCGCCTGTAGGGCGTCATCGCCGGGTACAGGGGGGGTAGTACTGAGATTGTCAGTCTCCCCTCCCGGAACAGGTGCCTGTCTGGCGTCATCGCCGGGAACAGGTGATGTTTGGTCACAAAAGGTGACCCTGCGCTTTTCTTTAACGAGCGCCTGGACTGGTGGGGCGTCTTCGCCTGGACCAGTCGTCTCAAGAGCCTCTCTAAAATGGGAGGACTCATCAGAAACTTCCAACCGATATACTCTTTGTATTGGTCGAAGTAACTTGCCAGAAGCCGCCTTCAATCTAACTAGGCGAACTTCGCTGTCCTTCCCAGGAAGTAACTCCACAACTCTGGCTAACGGCCAGTCGAGCCTCTTATCTTCAAAACGCCTACATATATCACATCTAGAAATAACCTTTCTAATGGTGCGTCTACCTCCTAGAATCCATACGCGTTCACGTAGAATACTGAGCAGACCTTGAGTGCCAACATGGCATGCCTTTTCATGCTGTTCCCTAATGAACGCATGAACTACCTTATGTTCTGCAGGCAGAACAACTGGATGACAAAAATCCAAACTGTCTTTCCTTTGTGAAACCTTCGTCCTCAAGCGAAGGACACCACTATCATCCTTAAAAGGACACAATGAAATAATACGGGGATCATCAGGACCACAAAAACTCTCCTCCTGAACGAGCCTGAGAACAACCATCTCTGCGGCTATGACCTCAGAGGCCAACAGGTCATTGTCCAGTACCTTCTCCTTATTCCTGAGATTGTGTATAAACCGCAAACTCCAGGCCACCAGCCTAACAATCTTGACAAAATCAGAATGAACCTGGTAATACCAGTCTCTGTCTTGACTAACATTAATACAAGACGGAACAGTCTTTAACCTCTCCGACAGGATAATTTCCTCATCCGGAGACGGATCAGCATTAGGCCAAGTGTCCGATGGCGCCTTCAGCCAACTAGGCCCCTCCCACCATCGGACCTCACACAGCCTCTTGGCAGTGCACCCACGAGAAGGCAGGTCAGCTGCATTCAACGCACTATCAACATAGAACCACTGATCTGGGGAACTATGTCTCATCTCTTCAACCCTATTTCGGACAAAGACACTCCAATGGTCTTGCCGTTTGATCCAGGCCAACGCGGTCATGGAATCAGACCAAAAATAGCACTTATGTTGCTTTAACGCAGGATCTCGATCCAAAATAGAATTATAGAGTCGGACCGAAATATTAGCCGCAAGTAGCTCTAAGCGCGGCACAGTCATACCTTTCAAGGGCGCGACTCGAGCCCTGGCTTCAACAAAAATAAGCCGAACGCCATCAGAAGTCTCAACTCTCAAGAAAACCACTGTGGCATAAGCTACCATACTGGCATCACCGAATACATGCATAGTAACATCCAACGGCGCATCTGTGCCGATCAAACACCGAGGAATACTAACTTCACTCAGGTAGGGCAAGGCCTCCAACCACACCAAGAAACGGTTACGTACAAAACTACTAACCTCTTGGTCCCAGCCCTGTTTATCCTTCCAGATCTCCTGAAGAAGGAGCTTAGGCAAAATAGCCACGGGAGCCGTAAACCCAATTGGGTCAAATATCTTTTGAGCCTCAGATAGAATTACCCTCTTGGTAATTTTATTAAAATGAATAGGGGTAGGTAATTGCACACTAAGCAAATCCCCTTCTTTGTCCCATCTCAGACCTAGAACCTTGGTCTCAATGACCTCATCCTCTAAAGACCGCCCAGTACACTCCCAGGCCCTTAACTCAAAAGTANCACAATCTAGGAACTCTAGTCAATAAATAATTGAGATCACATAAAAAAAAAAAACAATTAATCTAAAAAACGAGAAGGTTTCTTCAAGGGTCGTCCCTTCTTACTCCTAGGTACTCTAGGCCACTCTTCATTCAGAGGTAAGTATCCTTCACCCTCAAGAGTAAACTCCAGGCTGGATGAGGTTACTGGATCAGATGTCCGTCTGGCGTCATCGCCGGGGACGGAGGAACCTTCACGTTCAGTCGCCTGTAGGGCGTCATCGCCGGGTACAGGGGGGGTAGTACTGAGATTGTCAGTCTCCCCTCCCGGAACAGGTGCCTGTCTGGCGTCATCGCCGGGAACAGGTGATGTTTGGTCACAAAAGGTGACCCTGCGCTTTTCTTTAACGAGCGCCTGGACTGGTGGGGCGTCTTCGCCTGGACCAGTCGTCTCAAGAGCCTCTCTAAAATGGGAGGACTCATCAGAAACTTCCAACCGATATACTCTTTGTATTGGTCGAAGTAACTCGCCAGAAGCCGCCTTCAATCTAACTAGGCGAACTTCGCTGTCCTTCCCAGGAAGTAACTCCACAACTCTGGCTAACGGCCAGTCGAGCCTCTTATCTTGATCATTTCCCACTAGCACGAGTTCACCATCTCGAAGGGGTGGGGAAGCATGAGATGAACTTCTATGGACTAAATGTCCCAAATACTCCGTTCGAAAACGTCGACGCAATTCGTCCTTTAGTCTCTGTCTGTACCGCAACCTCCGGTTGAGGGCTGAGGCATCAATGGCATCACAGTCAGGGACACCACATTCCTGAAGATCCCTTAAAAACTTGTCAGGAGAGATGGCTACCAACTCGGTCACATCTTCCGACATATAAGTGAGAGGGCGAGCATTAATGACTGCCTCGCAGTCGCACAACGTAGTAGTAAACTCCTCGTAAGATAGAGAAGCTCTACCTACAACTTTCCTTAACAGTCGCTTAACAGACTGCACTAGTCGCTCCCACCAACCGCCCCACCAACTAGCGGTAGCGGGATTGAAGAGCCACGATATCTTCTCATTAGAAGCATATCTACTGATAGCCTTCCAATCGAGTTCATCAAAGGCATTGGAAGCTCCTTTAAAATTAGTGCCCCGATCACTATAGATAGTGAGGGGTCTTCCTCTTCTCGCTACAAAGCGCCTAAAAGCTTGAAGAAAAGCATCAGTGCTCAGAGACGTAATCAATTCGAGGTGGATACCTCGGTACACAGCGCATGTGAAGAGCACGATCCATCCCTTGGAACTGTCTCTTAGATAGACGGGACCTGCTAAATCTACTCCCGTCGTTTCAAAACAACGGCTGTCTCTCACTCTCAGCTCAGGTAACGCAGCAGGTACAGTCTCCAGCCTCTTGGCTTCAAAACGCCTACATATAACACATCTAGAAATAACCTTTCTAATGGTGCGTCTACCTCCTAGAATCCATACGCGTTCACGTAGAATACTGAGCAGACCTTGAGTGCCAACATGACATGCCTTTTCATGCTGTTCCCTAATGAACGCATGAACTACCTTATGTTCTGCAGGCAGAACAACTGGATGACAAAAATCCAAACTGTCTTTCCTTTGTGAAACCTTCGTCCTCAAGCGAAGGACACCACTATCATCCTTAAAAGGACACAATGAAATAATACGGGGATCATCAGGACCACAAAAACTCTCCTCCTGAACGAGCCTGAGAACAACCATCTCTGCGGCTATGACCTCAGAGGCCAACAGGTCATTGTCCAGTACCTTCTCCTTATTCCTGAGATTGTGTATAAACCGCAAACTCCAGGCCACCAGCCTAACAATCTTGACAAAATCAGAATGAACCTGGTAATACCAGTCTCTGTCTTGACTAACATTAATACAAGACGGAACAGTCTTTAACCTCTCCGACAGGATAATTTCCTCATCCGGAGACGGATCAGCATTAGGCCAAGTGTCCGATGGCGCCTTCAGCCAACTAGGCCCCTCCCACCATCGGACCTCACACAGCCTCTTGGCAGTGCACCCACGAGAAGGCAGGTCAGCTGCATTCAACGCACTATCAACATAGAACCACTGATCTGGGGAACTATGTCTCATCTCTTCAACCCTATTTCGGACAAAGACACTCCAATGGTCTTGCCGTTTGATCCAGGCCAACGCGGTCATGGAATCAGACCAAAAATAGCACTTATGTTGCTTTAACGCAGGATCTCGATCCAAAATAGAATTATAGAGTCGGACCGAAATATTAGCCGCAAGTAGCTCTAAGCGCGGCACAGTCATACCTTTCAAGGGCGCGACTCGAGCCCTGGCTTCAACAAAAATAAGCCGAACGCCATCAGAAGTCTCAACTCTCAAGAAAACCACTGTGGCATAAGCTACCATACTGGCATCACCGAATACATGCATAGTAACATCCAACGGCGCATCTGTGCCGATCAAACACCGAGGAATACTAACTTCACTCAGGTAGGGCAAGGCCTCCAACCACACCAAGAAACGGTTACGTACAAAACTACTAACCTCTTGGTCCCAGCCCTGTTTATCCTTCCAGATCTCCTGAAGAAGGAGCTTAGGCAAAATAGCCACGGGAGCCGTAAACCCAATTGGGTCAAATATCTTTTGAGCCTCAGATAGAATTACCCTCTTGGTAATTTTATTAAAATGAATAGGGGTAGGTAATTGCACACTAAGCAAATCCCCTTCTTTGTCCCATCTCAGACCTAGAACCTTGGTCTCAATGACCTCATCCTCTAAAGACCGCCCAGTACACTCCCAGGCCCTTAACTCAAAAGTACGTTCTCTTATAATAGAGGAGGCCTGGCTCTGAAAGATCTTTACTTCATTTAAAGAGGTAAAACTCACCGCACAGTTGTCCACGTAGAAGCAGTGGAGAAGGGCTTCAATGACCCACATATCGAAGTCAGGGTCCACACTAGAATGACAACGCTCCAAGACTTCCTTTAAGTGCATCTGAAGGCACGCACCCAGCCAAAACGGGCTACAGGTCAAACCAAACACGGCTCGGCAATGACGGTAGACGATCAACTGGTCTCCGTCCTTCCATAAAAACCGGACAAAGTCCCTGTCCTCAGGTTTAATTGCTATCTGGAGGAAAGCTCTCCTAATATCAGCAATAACTCCATACCTTCGTTGCCTGAAACGCATAATGATAGAAGGGATGAGTTCTACATAATTAATACCTTGTTCTAAACAAGAATTAAGAGAAGGTTCTCCATCACCTCTCGCTGACGCATCAAAGACAGGCCGGACTCTGGTCGACGAACCTTCTTTGATAACAGGCCGATGAGGTAAGTAGTGGCCTACTTCCTGTGCAGGATCCACTACTGGCACTGGCTCAATAACTCCGTCGCGTAGCCACTCCGATAGAACGTCAGAGTATTCCAAAAGGGAACCATCTCTACGCATGCGACTCAGGACATTATTTAACCTCTTCAGTGCCAAGGAATAATTAGACGGCAGGGGGAAG
>KZ651281.1:445723-468049 GCA_001010745.2 Gerris buenoi
GGTGGTCTGCCCGCCACGGCAAGGACACAGTAAATCTACCGCCCTGGTCTATAGAGACTGTGCTCTCAAAGTGCCTCTGCGTGGCATCCCGCTTGTCCAGCTTTGTCTGGTACTCAGACGGAGCATCGATGCCCAGGACCTCCAGACGCCATAAATCTGTTAAACACTCTTGTTGGTTTGAACAGAGCAGAGTTAAAGCGGCGTGGGCAAGGCTGGAGGGGACCTCGGCCTCTATAGGCACTCTACCCATCAACACCCAGCCTAAACAAGTCCCCACGGCTACTAGGCCTGAACTCAACGTTCTAATTTCACCAGTAAAAAGTTTTCCCGCCACATCAGCTCCAATTAGGAGCTCTACTGGCCCACGGGAAGGAAGGGAGTCACTAACTTCAATACCAAACTTTAAAAGTTCACTCAACCAGGGTCCCTGATAAATTTTGGGAATATACCCACATATCTGGTCTTGGTCTAAAACCTCAAAATTACAGAGGAAAGACCGATCAAGATTGGCCAATAGGACCTTATAAACTGCATGAATGGTGTTACCTGATTGGCTCCCACCAAACAACCCATGGTTGATAACCTCCTTACGCAGCGGAGAATATCCGACCTCAGCAGCCGTAGATCGAAGGATGTATGATCTAGACGACCCTGTGTCGAAGATGGCCCTCACTGGACGCCCCTCGCCTGACTTGTCTCGGACCAACACCAACAAGGTCTGTAAAAAAACATCTTGATTATTAGTGGTCAATAAATTATGTTCCACGTTCTTCGGCGTTACCTCAGCTCTCCCTGCACCTGAAGAATGTGCACGGTTCCGGCGCGCTACCTCCTGGCTGCCGCTGGAAGATGATCTAGTAGGGTGTTGTGAGCTAGGTGGCGCTCTAACGGGGGCTGTCTTTAACTGAAGACACATGATTATGACATGTCGTCGGCCGCACAGCGAGCAAAGCCCTCGGTATTTACGCCTAACTCCTTTTCCGTGGTCCATTCTGTGACAATAGGGACAGGCTCCTACCTCCCTAGCTGCTCTTGTTTTTTCTTCATAGGTCATCCTTTGACCTTTAAAACAGTCCACTGGACTATGTGTGACCCCTCCACAAAAAATACACTTATTTGTTCCAGTGTTGGCGGAAAGCAAACCCGCAACACTTGACACAGGAACTCGGGGGGTTGCGGCGACTACGCTCTCATCAATATGGAACCCCTCCATGGCCAAACGGACCCTCTCTTCATTTTCGACTTCTGACCTAATGAAGGACATAAGTTGTTCTAACTTACGCTTACAGGAAGTCCTTACACAGCCTGCTTCACTGTCCCTCTCCACATCTTCCACGTTAGGCCGGACTCCGCTCCGCTGCCAGGCTCTCANGATTTCGATCCAAAATAGAATTATAGAGTCGGACCGAAATATTAGCCGCAAGTAGCTCTAAGCGCGGCACAGTCATACCTTTCAAGGGCGCGACTCGAGCCCTGGCTTCAACAAAAATAAGCCGAACGCCATCAGAAGTCTCAACTCTCAAGAAAACCACTGTGGCATAAGCTACCATACTGGCATCACCGAATACATGCATAGTAACATCCAACGGCGCATCTGTGCCGATCAAACACCGAGGAATACTAACTTCACTCAGGTAGGGCAAGGCCTCCAACCACACCAAGAAACGGTTACGTACAAAACTACTAACCTCTTGGTCCCAGCCCTGTTTATCCTTCCAGATCTCCTGAAGAAGGAGCTTAGGCAAAATAGCCACGGGAGCCGTAAACCCAATTGGGTCAAATATCTTTTGAGCCTCAGATAGAATTACCCTCTTGGTAATTTTATTAAAATGAATAGGGGTAGGTAATTGCACACTAAGCAAATCCCCTTCTTTGTCCCATCTCAGACCTAGAACCTTGGTCTCAATGACCTCATCCTCTAAAGACCGCCCAGTACACTCCCAGGCCCTTAACTCAAAAGTACGTTCTCTTAAAATAGAGGAGGCCTGGCTCTGAAAGATCTTTACTTCATTTAAAGAGGTAAAACTCACCGCACAGTTGTCTACGTAGAAGCAGTGGAGAAGGGCTTCAATGACCCACATATCGAAGTCAGGGTCCACACTAGAATGACAACGCTCCAAGACTTCCTTTAAGTGCATCTGAAGGCACGCACCCAGCCAAAACGGGCTACAGGTCAAACCAAACACGGCACGGCAATGACGGTAGACGATCAACTGGTCTCCGTCCTTCCATAAAAACCGGACAAAGTCCCTGTCCTCAGGTTTAATTGCTATCTGGAGGAAAGCTCTCCTAATATCAGCAATAACTCCATACCTTCGTTGCCTGAAACGCATAATGATAGAAGGGATGAGTTCTACATAATTAATACCTTGTTCTAAACAAGAATTAAGAGAAGGTTCTCCATCACCTCTCGCTGACGCATCAAAGACAGGCCGGACTCTGGTCGACGAACCTTCTTTGATAACAGGCCGATGAGGTAAGTAGTGGCCTACTTCCTGTGCAGGATCCACTACTGGCACTGGCTCAATAACTCCGTCACGTAGCTACTCCGAAAGAACGTCAGAGTATTCCAAAAGGGAACCATCTCTACGCATGCGGCTCAGGACATTATTTAACCTCTTCAGTGCCAAGGAATAATTAGACGGCAGGGGGGGGGGGGNAGCAACAGGATCTGGGCAACTCCTCATGTCCGAGGATCTCCCAGTCACACGGGTTTTCCACTCCGCAACAATTTAACTGCAACATTGTAAAACTTATAGCTATGCGGACCATACAATATTCTAGAGGTTAGGTTAGAAATAAAATTCTAAATGAAAAAAACAACAAATTTATTATATCCGAGCTTTCCAACAGGAATTATAAGTATCAGCTGTGGTCTTAAGAGTTATAACAAAATAAAAATAAAAAAAGTTTCATAGATCTAGAAATATGTTTATTATACATTAGTCTGCCAATTTATGTGGCTGACAATGTGGCATATTTGAGGTAATATTGCCAAAAATACAGTTAATAATGAAAGTTTGTTTGATTGTAAAAGATAAAGCAATAGGCGCAGAAGGTAAACTAATAATAGGGTAGGTAATTATGCCCGTGGTATTTAATTTAGAATATTTAGAGTAATGGTAACATACAGATTTAAACAGGACCAAAAATTTCCTGGTGTCTGGAACGCATTTTTGTCAAGGAATTATTTATATTCCTTTAAATTTTTTTTAGGTGATGCTGGGTAGAAATTGAGAGGGTGCTGATCCAAGCTCAATGGTGTTTAACCTGGTTGATGGGAGAGCCAACCTCTCTCCCCTACGAGTTATCCAGGTCCCCTTGAATTGATCAAGTTTTAACCCTTTGACTGCGGAGGTATCACCAGGTTATATCTAGCATTTTCAACTGAGTGGCGGGAGGTTTAAGTGATATTGTTACTGATGCGTATTGCGTTTTATGTGTTTATGCATTTATTGCGGAGATTCTTAGCTATTTTTTGCGTATTCCCCACCCGCACAGATCACTTGTTTAAATAATTCATGTAAGAGCGTAAGTGAAGATTTCATATTTATTTATTTATTTATTTTTAATTATTAACTTGGGGGATCGGCCTTGCCGAATGTTGTAAAATTTGTACTTGGCTGTTTCAAAAAATAAGCGAATCTTAGAAGCACACTAATAGTGATCGAGAAAATAGCTATTCGTGACTGATCATAATCAATCTGTCCTATTATTACCTATAATACTGACCTGAAAGGTTATCTTTCCCCAAAGCATATAATGGTGCCTTATAAGGATCTCGTCGTAAACTTCGAGGGATGCTTTGGCACAGGATTTATGATGGGCTGATGCGTAAGGGCAATCAAAGATGCCAACATCTGATTTTTTAAATGTATTTGAGCAACAGGATCTGGGCAACTCCTCATGTCCGAGGATCTCCCAGTCACACGGGTTTTCCACTCCGCAACAATTTAACTGCAACATTGTAAAACTTATAGCTATGCGGACCATACAATATTCTAGAGGTTAGGTTAGAAATAAAATTCTAAATGAAAAAAAACAACAAATTTATTATATCCGAGCTTTCCAACAGGAATTATAAGCATCAGCTGTGGTCTTAAGAGTTATAAATAAATTGTGCGGAAAAGAATAAAACACAGTTGAACGAAAAGGATGTATTCAGATTAAAATATATAANTCCACCAGGGGAAACAGCATGGCTGCACATATGTCTGTAGAGACGCCAAGGGTCTCTAGCGCCCTCAGTTGGCACTGTAACTTGTCATAAAGGTCTGACACAGGTAAGCGCTCAGACCGCATATTAGTAAATACAAGAGATAACATGTCTCGAATGTAAACTTCAACTAACAGGTCTTCTCGCCCAAACCTAGCCTTCAAAGACTCTATAACCTTAGAATAATTTGACCCGGAGGCCGGGAAACTGTCCACAATGCCTCTGGCCCTCGATCCCGGGATTGTGGCCGACCTTAAATAGCCCAGTTTATCACCGGGATCTAGACTAACATCCTCATGGATACGCTTAAAACTGGTCCAAAAGGGGATCCAATCCCTGACCTCACCAGTGAACTTCCTCACTTCTAAGCGAGGAAGTTTAATCGACGAAGAAGCCCCACTATCCTTACTAGACGCTTGGGGTCCGTCCCTTAAACTCTCGGCTTTGGCGCGTTTATTTATGTTCGCCCTTATAGCCTCATATTTAAAGAGGAACAGATCTTGAGCGGCCAACTCATCGCCCAACTTGGCGGCAGTTACATCTTCGGCGGCGCTCAATAAGTCGAAAACTTGTTCATCTAATGCCCTCAAGGACTGAAAACAGTTCTCTAAAACGCTAAAGCGCGCAGTAATATTTAATAGGTCACTTACCTCGTTTGACGATAATAATCGTTCGAGCTCCTCGTAAACATGCTCGAAATTATGGCGCAAAGCGTCCCTTTTTAAACACGTTCTGTCCATGTTCACTTTTCACGACACAACACTTTTTGAACACAATGTCCTGTCACGGTCGCCACTTTTATGTGCGGAAAAGAATAAAACACAGTTGAACGAAAAGGATGTATTCAGATTAGCTCACAATTACTAGGGCATCGCCAACATAGCGTGCCGGTGACTCGAACGCAAGTGCCCCTGGTAGCTTCTAAGCTCAAAACCCAATTATGCAAGTAAGGGTGCTAAGCACTGCGGGTTTATCAAACCCCCGTAACAATAGTTTACGGAACAATTGGCTTCGACTTCACTGAACATGAAGTGCTCTTGTCTCCTATTAGTTTTTTATTTTCTGATTTATTTTGCTTAATTTCTACTTTATTTTGCTTATTCTCTAATTTATTGGCTTTTTCATTTAGTTTTTTATCCTTTTCCCCTTTTTTATTTTCATTTTTTCCTTGTTTATTTTTAATTTGAGTTTGTATACTCTCGATCTTTCCTTGAATTGTTACTTTAGGGGAAGGTTTCACATTTATTTTGGTTAACGATGGTTTCCGCGAAATATTGTCTACCTTATTATTATCTGTTTTATTAGTCTCCACGATAGCTTGAGGTTCATACTGAGTACTTCTGTCCTCAGTTGTCAACACTTTGCCTTTACAAGTGACACACATCTGCNTTAACTTCATGTCATTGCTATGATCTTTGTTATTGGGGTTTACATTGCATTCCGGCTATGCACAAACTAGCACGCGGAATAATACTAAGCTGCTAAGGGGGCCGGTGTGGCCGAGTGGTTATCATCCTCGGCTCTGAAACCAAGGTCTGAAATCCCGACGTGAGTTCGAATCCCGGAGGGGTCAGACATGTTTCACACTGATGATCTCGAGTAGATGAGTAAAGTGGTCGGATAACCCCCCGTCCTGTAATGACCCTATGTGCAGTCGAACGGGACTAAAATCTCCAAAGAAAAAAAAAAATAAAAAATACTAAGCTGCTATTCCATTCCTCTGTTTTAGCTTATTTGAGGCAAGGGATTCCATATACCAGGCAGAAAACTTCACCATTCTTGGTCTTCAGGAGATCTTTCAGCAGTAAATTTATTTAGTTGTCGCTACGGCAGCAACGTAGACGTAATAAATTAGCGTGTAAAATTAATAGTTCTACCATCCTAGACTTTTACGTTTCCAGGAGTGTTTAGTTTACGTCTCTGTTTTTTTGACAGGATATGAAAGGTCGGATATAAAAGGTAATATAGGGTAAATAATAAATTAAATTTTAGGAGTAATAATTGATTGCAATATCAAATGAAAAGAACAAACGAAGAAAATTTACTCTACCGTGGTTAAAAAGGTTTCACTTCTAAAAGTTGTAGGTACTTGTACACTAAATTTCAAATCTCTAGCTGCAATAAGTCAGTAGAAATGAACCAAAACGGGACGAACGGACGGAAAAACTACTAAAAGCATAAGGATGACTTCGAACCCCTAAAAATGCTTTTCTACTTCATTTAGGAGTAGAGGAAAACGTGTTTTTTACTTTCTCATATAAAGGGAAAGTATTGTGATGGCGCGAAAATTCTATTTTGAGATTTTGATGGATTTACACGTTTTGAGGTCCCCTGAGTCCAAAAAAGTGTTTTTTAAAAAATGTCTGTCCGTCGTCTGTCTGTGCAGACGCCTAGAGCCTAAACTACTGGGCTGATTTTGACGAAATTTTGCNCCAACTTGGCGGCAGTTACATCTTCGGCGGCGCTCAATAAGTCGAAAACTTGTTCATCTAATGCCCTCAAGGACTGAAAACAGTTCTCTAAAACGCTAAAGCGCGCAGTAATATTTAATAGGTCACTTACCTCGTTTGACGATAATAATCGTTCGAGCTCCTCGTAAACATGCTCGAAATTATGGCGCAAAGCGTCCCTTTTTAAACACGTTCTGTCCATGTTCACTTTTCACGACACAACACTTTTTGAACACAATGTCCTGTCACGGTCGCCACTTTTATGTGCGGAAAAGAATAAAACACAGTTGAACGAAAAGGATGTATTCAGATTAAAATATATAAAAACCAACATAGCTCGCAACTACTAGGGCATCGCCAACATAGCGTGCCGGTGACTCGAACACAAGTGCCCCTGGTAGCTTCTAAGCTCAAAACCCAAGTTAGGCAAGTAAGGGTGCTAAGCACTGCGGGTTTATCAAACCCCCGTAACAATAGTTTACGGAACAAAATAAAAATAAAAAAAGTTTCATAGATCTAGAAATATGTTTATTATACATTAGTCTGCCAATTTATGTGGCTGACAATGTGGCATATTTGAGGTAATATTGCCAAAAAATACAGTTAATAATGAAAGTTTGTTTGATTGTAAAAGATAAAGCAATAGGCGCAGAAGGTAAACTAATAATAGGGTAGGTAATTATGCCCGTGGTATTTAATTTAGAATATTTAGAGTAATGGTAACATACAGATTTAAACAGGACCAAAAATTTCCTGGTGTCTGGAACGCATTTTTGTCAAGGAATTATTTATATTCCTTTAAATTTTTTTTAGGTGATGCTGGGTAGAAATTGAGAGGGTGCTGATCCAAGCTCAATGGTGTTTAACCTGGTTGATGGGAGAGCCAACCTCTCTCCCCTACGAGTTATCCAGGTCCCCTTGAATTGATCAAGTTTTAACCCTTTGACTGCGGAGGTATCACCAGGTTATATCTAGCATTTTCAACTGAGTGGCGGGAGGTATCACTTTGTGATACTGCATGGTTTGGAAACGCGTGCGTTATTCGAGAGAGGGGATAATGGAACATCTTCAAACAGTCAGAGATAGACCCAACATCATTTGACTAGTTTACTCCTGCTATGCTGGTTTGTTTGTTTATATCCTGAATAAACAAATAAATGAGATTCAAAACGAATATTTAGATTAAGAGTCTGACATGATTTTAGGCCTAGTAAAAATCTTTAACGGTCTTTTAATATATAGAATTTATGATTATTGAGAAGATTGATTATGTTTAACTGCGGTCAATTCAATTTACACAAGATTGCCAAATTTTCCAAGTGTAAGGTTCTAGTAGTACTAGTCTAGTACTTCTTATTAGAACGGGTAGGACGAACCACTTGTTCAAACCTTGCAATTAGGCCATCACATCATTTTACGCTTGAGAGTTGTTGAGAGTTCCAGCTACTTTACACATCATACATTTGTGCATTGTACCACCGAAACAACTATAGAGTGTTCATTAGTAAGCTATATAAGCGTGCTTCAAAGCGTGGGGGAAACGTGCCCCATAGGGGGTGTCCCTCGCCCTGCTCCGTCCTCGAGCCATATATACAAATCACATCATCATGACACGGATCGGACCCACTTCAAAGAGTGAGGGAAGAGTGCCCCATAGGGGGTGTGCCTCACCCTGCACTGTCCACGATTCATTGATGCAATTCAGAGTATCATGGCGAGGGATCGAACCCTCGACCTCGAGTTGCCTCGACTCATTGATGGCTGAGCGAGCGCCTTAAGAAGCTCGGCCACCCTGGCTCTCCCCAGTGTAGGTTCTAAGTACCACTAGCGTCAGTCTAGTTATATTATATGTTCCGTTTAATATTGTTTCTTCATCAACTGTTAAAGAAATGAACACTCAACATATTCATATGTTTTGATTACCTCATTCCCATCTAGGTAAGTTTCAAATTTTTTTACGCCAAAATTTCCAGTTGGACGCCAAATTTACTCTTATTCTCATATGTAAAATCACATTGGTTGCTAACATAGTAGGGTTTTATATGTGAAAATAAATAATAATGTATGTCGCTATAATAATAATATTTTATATTACTCTCACTCAGAGAAGAAAATTGTATTAACTTCGAGCCTCTCTTGTGCGCCATTCAAAGATGTTTAGGGGAGATGTAAACACAACCACTGTTTATATAAGACTGTTTAATTAATATGTTACATTTAATTATAAACATTATATTTATCGATATAAATATTTCATATGTATATACATGACAATTCATATAAAAATTATAATGTAGTACATTAATTAAGGAATTTAAATTCTTAATAATTATCTACTATTTTAAGCTAATACAATTTAATACTAATGAGAATTAAAATTAGAATTTACAATGGAGTCCATTTAAAATTAATTTACATTAATAATTTTTAATCAATGAGATTAAAAATCGAATTATTAATAATTTGGTAGCGTTTTTTTATGCATTTAAATTTTATAAGAATAAATAATATNTAAATAAGATATCATAATAGAAAAAAAATAATTGTGGTTTTTAAATTTAATGCGACGATGATCATTTAATAAAATTTATTTGAATTCATTCTACACTCAACTTCTGTGATTCCAAAGCTGGACCTGTAATTCACAGCTCCTTCCCCCGAATTCCCAATATAAGTTGCTTACATAAAAATCATTTATTTATAGTAATGTATAGTATTTCATAAAACATACAATTAATATGGAATTTACAATTTACAGTAAAATGTTATTTTTTCAAGAAAAATGTGCCAAATCATTGCAGTTTATTGTCAAATATGCCGAAATATTAATTATTCGGTAATATATACAAATATGTGAAACATTACAAACATGCAACAAATAAAAATTCTTTCCCAATAATCATAAAAAAAAGTTTATTTAATCTAAAATATATATAACATAATTATATATCCCAAGTATTTAAAACACAAAAACTATTTTTCCTGTAAGATCGGTGTTAACCACCGATCTTACATGAAAAACTTTTCTGCTAACATGCAGAAGCTGTGGTAAACAATAATATTCTTTATTAATCAATGTACATTCTGAATAATCTAAGGTTTTCAATGTGAATATTATTCTAATACAATTGACAATTATTGTTACAAGATTAATTATAATGTAAACTATTAATTATTTAATTTACATTCTGAATTGTCTGTGTTTTAAAGCATGAATGTATTCAATTACCAATACCATAAGAGCTCCGGCACAGCCAAGAATCAATATTAGAAATAAAATTTTCAAATTGGTTAAATTTAGCGGGGCGTAGTAATTCGTGGACCCCGGAAGTTTCTTCAAATTGGAGAGAGGTGTAAACGAGTAAGAAACGAAATAACTTCTTAAAATTCCAGAATCGAATAATCGACCCAAAATCGAATTTATAGATTCGAAGTACGGAGACAAATAAGGGAGTGGATAAACTAAAAAGTAAATTCTCGGGCAATCTTTAACTAAATGTATTTTACGTCTTAAATCGAATCCGAATTTACCGCCTAGATCGTATTTACGACCGATGGCTGCCATTCGATTACCGGAAGCAACCATTTCTACGTAATTTGTAACCGAGTTTTCGTTCACGACGAACTTTTTGGAAAGACTTTGTGAAATCGGTGAATCTTGAGAGAAAGTATCTTTCAGATTAGCAGAAGAACTGTATATCTTTAAACCAGAAGTGTCTAGTTCTTCCAAAGTATTTATTTCTCTCTCATAAATATCCTTTGTCAACATAGTCAACAAAGAAGCTTGAAAGTAAATCGTTATTAGAAATCCACAGAATGTCGCTGTAATAACTGCAATTCTAACAGAATTTTTAGTGGGTAATCTACTTACAGGTGACTGCACAATATAAGCAAAAGAATAAAACATGGAATCGAAATACGAATTTAAAGGACCGTTGACAATCCTTTCCATGCAATATAGAACTGAAGTGCAAATAAAGTACATAACAATAATACAAAACCATTCATCCAAATTGAAAGTGGAGAATAAAACTAACCATTGAGGGATAGGTCTGGCCGGGGGCACGACCACACATAACTTATCGTGTCCGACTGACACGGAAAATGTTATATTTTTAACCCCGTAATTTTTCAAAAACATATTATTAAAACAGACGTCGGCAAAATCATAAATCAAATCACTTATTGCGCCGCAGTAAGTTCCGTCTTCTAACTTATATAGATATCGACAATTGGGATTCGTACCTTGAATTAAGTTCACGGTGAAATTCATTTTTTGTTGAAGAATGTTTAACACTTCGCTATCGAACCCTGTAAATGTGCCGTTAGGTAATAAAATCGCCGATGGTTTCCTCTCGAATATCGATACTTTTAATTCTCTTCTATTCATATTTATAACTTTTTTATTTAAGATATCTTTGAAGTGGTTTAAATTAGTTCCGTTTACGGTGAACGAATCGCATTCGATCTCGGTGCAGTAATGTATCGGATACGGGAACCTTACTAACATATTACCGTTGTACAGACGCAACACTTTAATTCCTCTCGGAAACATAGTACGCCAAATTTCAATAAAATTATCCTCGTACGAATCTGCTTTTGATTTTAATATAATCAAATGATCGATATTATTCAATACGATTTTACTTTCTACGACTTTATTATAAACAGTTTCTACGTTTTCCAAAAGTATAATGAGGAGTTTAACTTTGGTCCATGCTATCGTGTACATTTGAGCGAAAGTTAACAGTGTCACCGGTCCAAGTTCATCGGTGATTGGTTTAACGTATTTATCGCCGATAATTTTCTCAAAAAGAAGTACGATGCCTGTCTGAGGTGATGGAGTTTCTAAAAGAAGTTTAGCCACGTCAACCCAAATTTGACTCCCATTCATTTTGACTAATTCAAATTTTCCTATTTCAATTTCTTTCCCATTAATAGTGGAAAAATTATAAAGTCCATAAATAATCAAAAGTTTAATTAACATGTTATTTAAATAAATAAAAACAATTAAAATATTAAAATGTTCAAAATGAATCAGAATTGAACATTCAAAAGTTTATTAATACCCTTTAACTTACACGCTCAAAGTTGGGTTAATAATAGTTTTCCGAGTTATTTAACCAATATTTAATGTTTTCTAAAACTTTAATTAGGTATTAATATTTGATACTTGACATGAAAAATAATTAAAACTATAATAAAACCATTTAAAACATTAAAAAAAACCCTAAGAAATAAATAAATGTTATAATACGTTAAATAGTTTTTTTTTTTTTTTTTTTTAAAGGTTAGGGTTATTTTTTATAAAAAAAATAAGTTATAGATAGAGAAAAAAGTCCATGCAATTAGCTCAGCCACTTCAACAACTTTCTTTATAATTTAGTTATTAGGTCGTACTTGTTGAGTTTTAAACATAATTTTCTTTCCCACAACTACTCCTTATCTGCAATCAGATAACAAAACCACTTCCCCTAGCTAAAAGTCAAAATATCAAAAGAGCAAAATTTGTAAGACATTTAATTTTTGTAAAGAAAAAGAAAGGAAGTTAAATTTTAAGATTAAGTTAATAAAATCTAAATTCTTAAAATGGTTGACAGCTATAAGAATCTTTTCCACTATTAGTCCAGGGGATAGTGTGCTAAAAATTTCTGTCTAGCATCAAGCTAGAATTTTGTGTAATACAAGTTATTCTGAACACATCGGACATAAAATATTCTGAGACTCAACCTCCCTTAATCTTCTGGAACCTTCTCAACCATTCTGAATCTTAACAACATACTCTTTCATACAAAGTTTCTACAATTTAATGTAATAAATAACTTATTGGCAAGGAAAATTTAGAAAATTCATACATCAAATAATTTTTATAATGGAGTAGTATTCCGATGGCAATGGCTCTATTTAAAATGATTTGTTATTGCTAAGCTAAGGGGAAAAAAATGATTGTTTNAGAAAAATAACTAGACAAAATAACAAGTAGAAATTGCATTATTATATTTTTGTTTAAGACGACATAATTTCATAGTAACAAGCGAGGGAATCGTGCAAACCTTATTTGTCCAACATAATGGTCTATTATTTGAGAATCCTAACAGTAGGAGGTGAAATGAGAAAAGTTTTTTTTTCTCTCTTGTTACATGAGGTAAGAGTGTTATACGATTATTTTAGTAAGTAAACTTAATATAAATTGGTGTTAAATTTTGTGATACTTCTTTAAAAGGTACTTATCAGACACGAATTTTAAAAAAGGGATTTTCTCAATGTCCTTGATAAAATCGATAAAATCTTGCACTGTTTAATAAAAAACTAGCCTCATTAACTGTGCCACATTTCCTGAACACTATTTTTAAATTTTAAATTAAAGAAAAAGTTTGTACTTAACTAAAAAGTTTGTACTTGTTGCTGCTGCTTTTAGTCTTACTAATCACTACCCCCCCCCCTCCCCAATGGCACGGAATATAATTGAAAAATATTTTAAATTTATTGAAAACTGAGAAACAGCAAAAAACAAAAAAGAAACGTGAGCATAAAAAACTCACTGTTTGGAAGTTACTACAACACCATCCACGTACAATAATAATGTACGTGGATGTACATGTATAATTAATAATATGAAGTTACAATTTACAATCCACGCATCTGTATGGTAAGCCTGAACAACCTGTATATGTGACCTTACCTTAATGTTTAAAAAAAAGAGAGAGGCCTAAAAGTATGAGTGATTTAAAGCCATAAATGGGCTAAAACAAAGTTGCTACATTTGGCATCACACACGGGTGAAATTTAAAATGAACTTGACTTTAAACAACATACTTCGGATAACTGTATACTGTCGTATACAATTGAAAATTCACATATGATTATAGGCTGTCATGTTGACGACCTCCTCACAATATATTTATTTATTGATGAATTAAATTAGTGATAATTTAATGCGTACACCTTATACAGTGTGTCCCCGGATCGACGCACGAATAGGTGAAAAAGACTAAAAATGTTTGAATTAAAATTTCATCTTCTGGGGTTCAGCCCTGCTTGGATAGAAACTAATGTATGTCATAATTTAAGTTTCGGAAAATTAAGTATGTCTTTTTTAAAGTATGAAATTTACATAATAGTTATTTTGCCCACTAGTAAAGTGCTTCTTCTCTAGGAGATACGAAAAAATGTTATTAGAAAAAGTTGTTCAGAAAGAAAAACTGAGTAAGAATACAAAATTTGAAAACGCTCCGCCTACTTTGATATATTGCATTATTTACCGTTTTTTGAATTGTTGAAGATATTAAAAAATTCCGAGAGGAAAAGTTCTTACAAAATTGATAAATTATGCAAGTTCAAACAAATTTTAGTTTACTTTCAATGACTGTTAAGAAATACTTTCATTGTCTGTTAAGAAATTTAAATATTTATTATAAGATATAAGAATAATAACAATAACAAAACAAATAATTCACGATTAAATTTAATCTTTTACTAACATAATAATATTAATAGTGGTATTTGCGAAATTTGAAACCAATTTTATGGCACAGAAAACACCATAAAATTATTATTTTTAACCTCATATTTTTAACAGCACAATAGGCACTATGGAGTGGTAAATTATGCAATATATCAAAGTAGGTGGAGCGTTTTCAAATGTTGTATTCTTACCCAGTTTTCCTTTCTGAACAACTTTTTCTAATAACATTTTTTCGTATCTCCTAGAGAAGAAGCACTTTACTAGTGGGCAAAATAACTATTATGTAAATTTCCAAGACATACTTAATTTTCCGAAACTTAAATTATGACATACATTAGTTTCTATCCAAGCAGGGCTGAACCCCAGAAGATGAAATTTTAATTCAAAAATTTTTAGTCTTTTTCACCTATTCATGCGTCGATCCGGGGGCACACTGTATATTTTCAAGTACAAGTAGGAAGATTTGATGGATACCAAGGTGTACGGAAAATAAATTTCTGAAATAAGAGACATAATTATTTCTTGTTGATACGTTTCGACTCAACTCAGAGTCATCATCAGTCGAATGTGAATTTTCTAAACAAAACAATATTTCAAACAATTAAATTTAAGTTAATGATATAAAATCATAATTATTGCTATTAAACTTGATTGATTAGTTTAACAAATTAATATATAAACAAGTTCCTATTATGTAAAAAGTCAGCATCTTATCAATTAATTTAATAATAGGAACTTGTTTATATATTAATTTGTTAAACTAATCAATCATGTTTAGAATGTTACGAGTGGAATTTATGTCCACTCGTAAACACTTTTATTTCATTTCATTTATTAGAATGTTATCGATATAGTAGTTAATGTAGGTTATTTGTATAAAGAGTTTTATGTTATTTTTGTTATTGTTTGGAATTATGTATAAATGGTAAATAAAAGAATAGGGAATGCCAGAGCCAGCTTAAGGTTGTTATCTTTGGGTTGACTCTTGACCCATAACAGTGACCAGGTTCAACCTAGATAGAAGGTCTGCTGGTCAATGTTGTGGTTCAGGGGTCGAACTGATTGAGAGCAGTCCTTCAGTTGGCCTCTGCGCTTGGACGAGGCAAGTCACCCAGTGTTAGTGATGTGTGACCAGGATAGCGACGCCAGGTCGGATTAGGGTCCGAGTCACAAATAAGTGCCGCACCAGTTCTGATAAGTGCGGCCTACACTGCCAGGGCAGGATCTACCTCTGTGACTTAGGACCCAACTTGACGACTCAGATAGAGGGCGAGGTGTACCAGGGGTCAACCCCGTTTCAGCCGTCGACCCCTTCGAGGAACGAGAACCCCGCCGCTCAGCCCATCATCACCTCCCAGCTGGACACCGCCACTGCACTGCGCCTCCTCCGCCTAATACTCAAGGTTTTGGGGCCAACGTATCATATACGGGGATCCCCGCTGTAGAGCTTAGGATATATATATATATTAGGAATTAGTTTCAATTGTACATTTAATTAATTAATTTATCTATTGTATTTATTGTCCCGTCCCTAGAATTCCCCACTAATCCATTAACACCCTCCTTAAACTATATAATTAACCTTAATCCGCTAACCCGTACCCGTACTCCCTTATTTATTTATTATCTAGCTTAAGTCATTTTTGGTTAACCAACTACTGTTTTATTATAACTAATCATAAGCCTGTCTGTATCATATTCTGTACGCCACTCAATCTAATTATATTATAGTCACTTTTTCATTTAATTATTCTGCTGTTAGTTAGTTTCTTTTATTATTTACCAGGACCCCTTGCACCTATTATTATTACTATTTTCACCCACCCCTAGCAACCGGCTGACAGGGACTTAAAACCGTAACAAAAAGCAAAAATTATTATTTTATATCATTACTTTAAATTTAATTGTTTTAAATATTTTTTTGTTTAGAAAATACACATTTGACTGATGATGACTCTGTGTTGAGTCAAAATGTATCAACAAAAAATAATTATATCTCTTATTTAAGAAAATTAGTTGCCTTACACCTTGGTATCCATCAAATCTTCCTACTTGTACTTGAATATATTTATTATAAAGATACAAATTTATTAGATGAAGTGATAAAAATTATCATGTTTCAATTTTTTAAAACATTGTGGCATGAAGAACTGTAATTGTGTAGACTCGATATTATAGGAAGAAATAATAGGATCTATCATGTTATTTATCAAAAGTGAAAGTGAACATAGACTTGTTCACCAAATACAGCTAAGAGAGTAAACTAAGGTACCACAAATCTACACTAGACATATACACATTGATTTAGTATATTTTAAATATTAAAAGTGCATATTATAATTTTATGATTCCATATACGCCTATAGTGACGTCATGCTAAAACCACTCAGGAGGTTTTAAATGTCACAAAAAAAACAACAAAAAAAAAACGGTGAAAACATAATTTTCCTGCCATAGGTGCGGAAAAGTAAAAAGTATAGTCGTGGCACAAAGAACCAAATTAAAAATTTTCATGGGTTTACACCTTCTAAGGACCGCTAACACATTTTAGCTTTTTTTATGCAATTAACAAATGTAATAATTCTTCTAAAACAGTTTTAGAACCAGTTTAGTTTTCCGACTAACTTACCTCACTCTGGATTCGGTGGATATCTTCTGGATTACGTCCATTGAGAACAGTATTTTTCAAGTTACGCTTAAATTCTGCGTGCATATTATCACTAAAATCGTAGTAATGTTGAAAGAAGACCATTATATAATTACCAACCATACCTAAAAATATATACTGAAAAAAAAAAAAAAGAAAAAAAAAAGTTAAAATTACAAGTTTAAAATAATAGTTAAATTTATTTATTTATGCGTTTGACATTGTTCTAGACGGGTTCAAGTCGCTTAGAAATAGCTTTAGTATCTTAAGGATTAAAAATATAATCTGGTGGTATATGATCCTTTTTTATTGTGAATTTAGAAGAGAATGCACAACTTTCTTAAAGGTTCTTGAATATGGACAAGCGAATAATTATATCGACAAATGCTGCCTGACTGTCTTCTCAACTAAGAAAGTAGAGTGTGTAGTATTTAATAATTCTACTAGGTACTATTGAATTTATTCTGTATTGCTTTTATTTAAATTTAACTTACGAGAAAAATCAAGGCTAAAGATTGTGTTCCAGCCATAGAGTGACCAATAGAGAAGATAAATGCAACAGCTATTATCATAAACAGAAACAAAGAATGATAAGCCTTGAGCGGGTTTAGGTCACTGTTGAAGTAACAATAGATACGATAGGTGTCTTTCGTGAAGTAGATGAGTCCCACACATGAAAATACCTAAAACAAACAAAAATCTTAGTGTAAGAGTTAAAATGGGGATCACTGCAGCGAAGTGGTTAGAGTAGTCGAAATTGTTGACCACTTGCTTGAAGGTCGACCACATCCATGACCAGAAAAAAAGACCACGTTGAAAAAAAAATGAATAAAAGTACTTAAACAAATAAATTAATAAAAAAAGTTAAGTCGATTGAATGGGTTGAAATGACCTTGAAGGTTATGATCAAGGACGTGGTGTAGGCCGTGGTCAAGGCCACTGTTGAAGGAAAAAAATCAGCAATTTCGCAACCCACAATACAAGTTAGAGGTTCCCATTGGAAAAACAATTTTGACTTTAGAATGACCTTAAAGGTTATGCTCAAGGACATGGTCAAGGTCATATCATAAGTGTTTAAGATCGCTAAAACTATTTATAGTTTTTACACAATGGATATAACAATAAAGTAATATAACTATAATGTTATTATATAACAATAAAGTACATGATAGGATGCGAGGAAGCTTTGTGCCACACTAATTGGCAGTCTATTTTTTTAATTAATAGACTTGGCAACTGTTGAAGAAATCATGTTATTATGAATTAGAAATTGAAAATTTTCATTACATTCCATCCTTCATGATCTAGAGGCGAGCCTGTACAATCTCCATACATTTTGACGCACTTTAAATTAGGTATAATAATTAAGTAAAAATTAAAAAATAATAATAATAAAATACGTGTTAATCTTTTTAAGGACTGGCAATAAACTCCCACAAACATCTTTCCATTGACTTTATTTATTTTTTATAATAATACTTAAACAAGACCTAAAATCAATAATTTATATACGTTACGAGATTCATCATGTTGAATATGTAGAATGTCCAGTAAATCGAATCAATGTACCAGCTCTTAGGTGAGACCACTCTAGTCTGAGTTGATTTAGGAAAATACGGTATTTTAAGAACTCTGGTTATGTTGTCGCTGTGAAGAATGAAGTTAGAACCACTCTGTTGATATATCGAACCAAATCCAGGCAATCCAGTTTCCCGCATGACAAGGACTTTCCCCAGTACCTGAAGACAAATAATTCAAATTAATATTGACTAATTTTGTGGACATTGACCAGCAACAGCAACAATTACTCAAGTGCAGAGAAGGATTGGAGATTAATTTCTGTTAGTGGTGATATCTGGAAATGAAAAAGCATTTTCATTAGCTAAGATTATTACATTTTAGGTTATAGAGGACCAGTTGCAGTTTTTATGGAGGGTAGGTGCTTACGTAAAATGTCGACTATCTGGATGCGTATGGCAATTGAGAACGATTGTCTAAACCCCGTGTCATCCACTACATTTATAGTTATAAAAGCTCTTTGGATGGCCTAGGTCCTCAATGGTTGTAACTTTAAGAGCATGAGGATGAGCAACCATTTACCAACCATATAAATTATATTAAAATCGGTTAAGTAAATTCGGTAAAAGTTTTAAAGTAAAAATGGGTTTTAAGTAAAAAGTTTAAATTCTAAAATGGGTTGATTCGCAAATGATGACAAATGTCGGGCAAACAAACACATACGGGATCGAAAATGTTTCCCGATTTAAATAAAACCGATTTCTGTCTTGAAATTTTTTGATACGGAGACGTACAAATATTTTATTTTTCTTTCAGAACGATAAAATAGCTAGCGTTACCTTCGGTAAGCTTGGAAGCAAATTCTTTTGCCTTAATAAGTTTCTTACATTACGGCTAGGCGCTCACATGCGATTTCTAATCGTGCGATTGTTTAGTCGCGTAAATAGAACCCATGGTTTTAAATTGGAATGCACCCATATATACGACTAAAAAATCGCGGTGATTAAAAAACGCAACGAGACTTATTATATCTGAGGCGACACCCTGACAGATATGAAATAGAAAATAGCACGTACTTGCACTTGCGACTGTTTAGTCACAAATTTAGACGCTACTGATGAATTAAAAATCGTGCTTACTTCAAGGCTACTGATAAACACTCTTTAGCGGGTATTGACTTTCTCCATTTTGTGTCACGATAGGTGATTTTTTGTTCAATTATATTGAGTAAACACTCAAAACTATTTACACTCATTCTATAAAACTTAAAAAAATCACGGGGATTATCACAAAGGTCTTAATGCAACTTAAAGAACTGTCCCTTCATTAATCTTTGACTGGAAAGAGGATGAACCCAGTAACGTTGTTTGCGTCGTTTGGCTTACAAACGGAGCAAAAGAGCTATCACACAAGTGGTTTCAACACATCGTTCAATGTACAATTGAAACAGGCATGTAACGTTTCAACCTGATACAAGCAGAAGTTTTTGTGTAGTGAAGTGATATATTTTGTAATAATAATATCCATCGCATACTTAGCTGTGATTTAATCATTTATATTTAATGAAAAGCGTAAGGAACGTTGTTCCTACCGGGTGTACCGAGACACCACACGTATATCTTTTTCTTGTTTCATTGCGACTGTTTACTTTTAATTTGTTAAAAACTAGCCATGAACCTAAAACTATATTATAAATCTTAGTTTTATAAAGCTTTTTACATCTTTAGAAAATATGATATATATTTATTTTCTGTATATGTAATTATATTCATTTTATTATAGCCTAATTAATTTTATAAAATGACTATCGTAACCACTTAATTCATGGAATACTATACATAGATAAAAAATTAGGGACAATATAACGTAAATTACCAACAATATGTGCTACTCCACTGTAGGCTCCAGTTATGTACCAATGATCCTTTACTTTTACATCTGTTTTATTAATAGAGTGTAGATTCTTTACATTCTTACTTTTCTCGAGAGTTCAAAGAAATCGTAGGAGTTTAATTAATTAATTGCTTTGTTTCAGATACTTCTTCAGCAATACTTTTTAGATATTTGATTAAACGTTTTGATGTATTTGGTCCACGATAGACATAAGGTTCATTAGGAAGGTTGCATATAACACCTTGAACAGCATTTTGCTGTTGAAGGTAGCAGGAAAAACTAAATGGTTCATGCTTTTGGTATCCTCGGGTGTAGCTATTTTAAGGTTTAGGTTGACATTTAGAAATAGGTTTTAGCACAGCTATCATTGGTACTTTAATACATTCAACTAATGTATTACATTAAAATTCTCAATGTCTTCTTCGTTTCCTCTATATCAATGATCACCATCGAAGTCAATTAAGACAAATAGAAAAGTTGGTGTACAATGTGCATATTACCACCATAGCTACTGACTTTCTTAGAACGTAAAATGTAACAAAAAATGATCAAAATCGGAGCATAAATATGAAGTAAATCAACACGACATATTAACTAACTATTAACTTTGCCCAAATCACATTAACATTGTCATAAGTTAATCACATTAAAAGTTTTTATAATTTAAAAATGGTACAATTAAAACACAAAGTCAATCGAAAAATTACTAGAAAAAGTGGCTGGCAAGTAAATACTTACCACCATTCATTTTATTAGACGAATTGATACGTTTTTGAATCATTAAAAGAAACGAATTTGCCAATCTCTATACTTAGACTAATATAACATGCACTCCATAGCATACCTTTTGTCCCTGAGCTTTATCATGCATCATGTCCATTCGGCTGCTGTTAACGTCTGTGACATTTTTGTCCTCCGCCCTTTCGCCACTGTGAGTCCACAGGAACCTGAATGGCTCTCTTTTATAAGAGTCACTAATACGACCACTTGCTACTCCACTTTTTCTCTTCTTGTATCTGATAGCTTTCAATGTCACTTCGTCAGAATCCATCTTTAAGTATGCTTACTAACAAGATAAATGTAAATATTTGTGTCTGATTAGTTCTATTAGAGATTGACGTAATAATCCCAAACATTAATTATTGACAAATACTCGAATTTTAATCAGTAGATTAATTCATTTCTGTATAATTTGCTGATGTAACGTGGATGTCGAAAATCTTGGAAAAGCAAAATAGTCCAGATGATAGAATACAAAAAGTGTCTAACTAACATCAAGATATATATCAGGTGTTGATCTCATTGATGGAGAATTGTGTTCTTTCTTGTCAATATAAGCTTCTCCTTCGCTTTGAGACACTACCATGATAGCAATAATTATTTTTATGAATTTAGCACAGTGTTAATACCTTCTCTCATCCACGAATCTCTCCAAATCCCTTTTCCTCATCTTCTTCTGCCCTACATTGGTTATCATTATAGTTATTACTTCTTCAATTTTTAGGTTTTTTGTAGTATTCATACTACGGAAAGTTAAAATTTTAATTTAAATGAAATTATTATTATTATTAACACTGGGAGACAGACAGAGAAAAATAGACTCCAGCGCCGAGACTTGAACCACTGGCCTCCTATATTTCCAGTATAGACGCTCTAACTATTACTTGTATTAATTTTATATTTGTATGAATTATATGCAATGTTGTTTATTTTGTGCCTCTCCCTTGTGGCCTGTGTTTGAACTATGAAGAGCGCACCAATTAAAAATAAATAAATAAATAATCCCTACTTACGTTCGTTAATTGACGTACACGGAAGCAAAGAAAAATGGCTTTTTCTCTAAAACCCAGAAACATACTAATCTCCCTTCTTGGTGATTCCATCGTGGGACACTTTATATACATAACATAAACAATTATACATTATTCAATGTGTTACTATTAATTAAATCATGAAATCAGACTCGTGATTTAAATGTATATCGTTTATACAAGTATAAAGTAGTAGATTCCCACGGCCCCGACATTAAATATTTATTTAATCGCAACTAAAATGTAATTCAAATTAAATATTAATCATTTCATCATTCAAAATGTGTGTATGTATGTATATATATATATATATATATGTGTATATA
>KZ651281.1:493268-506140 GCA_001010745.2 Gerris buenoi
AATGCCTTCTGAGAAAAGAATGAAAGGAAAGAAATGTAAATATGTTTAGTGTCATTTCAATTATTTGTTTATTTTCTAATGTTTAAACCGCAAGTGTTTTATGTGTACAAAATAACAGTTTTGTACCATTTTTATTTATTTATTTTTTTTTTTTTCACCCATGCCAATTCTAAACCAAAATTTTCCTATATTATCATAAGCCAATAATACGCAGATTTCTTTGAAAATTCGCTCATTTTGTCATTGTGCATGACTGGAATTTTTACTTTAGCACTCTTTTATATCCCTTTGTCTTAATAGATATTTATACAAAGGAACATAAACAGGGTAGTATATATTTCTTATTCTTAATTACTATTAAGGAAAAGGGATATTTAGTCCAATGCACCTTGGGACAAATAAATATCACACTTGTGCACATAAATGTGATAATATCCCTTAAGCCAGGTTTACACGGGTTGAGTAAACAGGAGAGTAGAGTAGCGAGTAGAGTGCACTCTACCAATTTTATTAGCTACTCTACTCGCCACTCTACTCTACTGAGCGTTTTTTCGGGTTTCTACGGGTAGAGTGCACTCTACTTGCTACTCTACTCTCCTGTTTACTCTACCCGTGTAAACCCGGCTTTAGTCTAATTAACTATTAAGACAAAGAAATATTAGCCCTCCTCTATAAACGTACGGGTCGAATCCGACCCGAGTAACAAATAAAAGTGCATATCTCATCTTTCCTTTCCTTTAGGGTCACAGGGCTCTAGGTACCTTACCAATCACTCATAACGATAGCTTGGACCAACTATCATCAAATTAGGTAAGCATCATTATTGCTTAACTCGCCCTTCAAAATCACTCTTTCTCTAGTTGGGTCGGATATTACCCATTGTTTATTATAATGTTCCTAACTTTTACAAAAATTCTATTTTGTTTCCGACTTCCATTTTCTGGAAACATGGTGTCCAGGAGTTCAAAAGTTGTCTTCACCTCAATAAATGAAATATAGGTGGTATTAAGGCGGAGGCAAGGACAATTTTAGGACAACTTAGACGAAAAAATCAAAAAGATAGCCTCAGAATTGGATGATGTGCTGTCTACTAGTGATGTAGATGAAGATTTATTTTTTATCATACTAATGATTTAATTGTTGAAAACTCTCAATAACGATGGGGGAGACTAATTCTTTGTCACACCATTCTGCACCCAATGGGAATGCACGGGGGATCAACGATGAAGTGAAGTTGTTTTCGTTATTCATCACGAAAGACAGTTTAGGGATAAGTTTAATAAACTTGAATAAATGTTAAAAGTTGTGCAATATAGTTTCCCTGGCTCAATGGTTTCAATTATGAAGAGCCGGGTCAGATGCGACCCAACGTTTATGTTTGTGTGGCCAGTGTCAACGTTCATAGAGGAGGGTTAAATATACGCTAAAAAAAAATACTGTAGAACTCATTGTCCTTCAGATTTTGGTAAATGATTTAGTCTTCCACATAATAAGACTAAATCTTAAATTAGAGTAATAAAACTACCCCAGAAATCTCAATGCCTTGGAGAGACCAGCGAACAAACCTTTGAGAGACTTTGTTGGGTAAACTATTGTTTAGAACTATGTTTAGAAAATTTTTTCTAAAGTCAAAAAAGTGCCAGTCTGGGTATATGTCCAGTACAGTCATTTCTAGAGTAGATTAACTTACATCTAAATAAGTGAATTATTAATAATCTGTCTCGTGGTCGTCCAGCTTTATTTTTTGAAAATGTGATGTAGGTAATGCGTCTAATCTTCGTTTAGGTAAAGTAAGTTTGTATAGCTATTTGTTTATAACGAGTAATCCTTTTGCAGCTTTTTTTTTGTTTTCGACTCAATCGGAACCTTCAAATTAATTTTTAAACCTGCAATATTTCCATTCAAATCCTACCATGGTTCCATATTCCAAACATCACATTCCTTGTTCCACATTATTACATTACCATTAATTCCTAGAAAACTTACTCGACTTCTAAGGAGGCAGTGGCAACGTAACTTAATTAATCCCTCACACATGTTTAAATCATTTGTTTTAAGGAGTATGTTTTTTAACTGATATATAATACAGTTAATTTAATATTTCAGATATTCATAGTTTTGAAGAAAAAGAGTAATCAGCTTTCATTTCTACATCTTTTTCATCATTGTACGGTACTCACTGCAACAACTTCTGCCATCAGTGATAGAGGTTCGTATCTAGCGAAGAGCTTAGAAGAGGTGGTGAGAAAAAATTGAATTAAAAATTGGTGCTAGCAGAGGGTAGTTAAAGTAATGTGAACTAATTTTACAGTTCTATGTTGACATTTGGTGAAAATGTAAAGCCTCGTCCAGACTGCCGAACCGATCAGAGGAAACGAGTCAAGCACTGGTCTCTGCGCATGCCCAGTCTAAGATGCGCCTGCGTATCTCAGTTTGGGCAAGCGCAGAGACCAATGCTCGGCTTGTTTCCTCGGTTTCGGTTCAGTTCGGAAGTCTGGACGAGGCTTAAAGGCGGTTCTGTTACACCTCCCGTTTGAATAAAAATGTAACTATGTTGTATACTTCAGGTATTTGCTCGGGAAAAGTCTATTTTCATAAAAAAAAAGAAAAAAAAAAAGTGAAATAGGTAAGAGCGAGATGTCAGGTTCATTTTCCCGTCGTGGAGTAATTATATTTATAGCCCTCCACTTGTAAACATTCTTATCCTGAGCGGCCGGTAATGATCCATATTACAGCCCTGGGGCCGATAATAATGTACGGTTTTTCCATTACAGGGCCGCTAGTAGTTCGAGAAGCGGCCGCTTCCTGGCCGGGCCGCGGCGTGCAGATGGCGCTAGTAGTTCTCAGCGTCAGCTGTTCAATTTGTAAACAATCAATATTTTTATAACTGCGGTTTGTTTTGGTAATTATTTAACCTTGGTATGCATTTATTTATTTATTTATTTTTTGAAGATAACGGCAAAATAGTTTTTTTTTTAGTTAGTTTACATGTGGAGGGCGATAAAATAGTGTACGCACCGCAAGCAGTAAGCGCTATGACAGGCCTTGTGAGTTAAACACACTTGTGCTACGCACTCGTGCTTTCAAACTTCACCCTCGGCCTGTAATATCGCCCTTACTGCTCTAGATACGTAAATAACTATTATATTTAATTTTAGTAATATGTTGTACTGTAATTAAATGTACCTACAAAAACCCAAAATGACTATTAAATGATAACACTGGACGAAGTAATTATGTACTTGAACGAATAATATCAAAAGATTTTTTTTTTAAACAATTTATAAATATAAATAGGGGGGCTCTGCCCTTTATTCGCTTTGCTCGTCATCCTGAGGGATGCGCCCTTCCTATCTATTTGTAGGGAATTACTCCGAGCGTATGAATTATAAGATAGTATGTATAGATGTTATTTTATTATTGAATTGAAACATTAAGGATTTAATTTTGATAAATAATAAAATAAGGCGGTCATTTTGACGCTCAAAATAAATATTCGGTTACATGATGTTGCCTTTTCTTCTAATAAAAGTATTAGGTTATTTTTTGGATAAAAAAAATGTGTAACTGGTTGTATTTTAACTCCTGTTGTGGTGAATTGAAATCGCATATTTACTTCAACGCTGCAGATGCTCTTCTTGGCGAGTCATACGATTTTGAATTCCATTTGATTTCTAATAAATAAAAGCGTCTTTGATGTTTGTATTTCATCAATATTTTTGTTAATTGTAATCTGATTTTCACGACTGTTTACCCCATTCGACTCATATTAAATTTAAAATTTGTTTAAAAAAATATTAATAGTCCCCGCTGAAATGTTTTTACAATTAATACAAAATGAATACAATAAAAAAAAAATTAATATTGAAAACTGGGATAACTTTTGAATCTTATTTGTAAAAAAAAGTATTTGGGCTTGTTTGTAGTATTATTATTTAAATTATTAATTCTATAATTTCAGAAGTATTATTGGCTCCGTGTATATTACTTAATTCATTTGTGCACATGGTTATGTACTCCTACTATTTCATAGTCAGCTTTAATAGTCAGCAGTGGGTCCAAAAGTACAAGAAAAACATCACTCAGCTGCAATTAGTAAGTACAACCCAACAACAATATTTAATTGTTCATAACAATAAATATTTTTTTATCTCGAACTAAATTTCATAAATGTTGCTGTGTTCTTGCGAGACAATGTTGGTAGAATTGAGCCACGCATAGATTGTCTTGATTAAAGGAAGTAGAGTGTAGCAAGCATAAACAATGAAGAGTTGTTAGTTATAACCAAGATAAATGTAAAAGTCAATGCGGGTGCCCACGCCCATATTAATAATTATAAGCTTGATTTGCAACACGACTTGATTTATATATGATTGCCACGCTCATTTACCTCTACAAGTTGATATCTCGCATTGTCACTTCAAAACTGTGTAAAATCTCCCAGCACTCTTCCCTCTTTTTAGGGTCCGATGGAAAAAACCGAGGACCAAATATCCTGCAATTGTCGTTAACGCACTTGTCCTCTTAAGGTACCCAACACAAACATTTGAATCTTGGTAGTTATATTAATAACCCAAACACTGGAAAAACATAGGGAAGCCCTAAATAATTTATAAATAATAAAATAAGTTTAATAAACTTGAATAAATGTTAAAAGTTGTGCAATATAGTTTCCCTGGCTCAATGGTTTCAATTATGAAGAGCCGGGTCAGATGCGACCCAACGTTTATGTTTGTGTGGCCAGTGTCAACGTTTATAGAGGAGGGTTAAATATACGCTAAAAAAAAATACTGTAGAACTCATTGTCCTTCAGATTTTGGTAAATGATTTAGTCTTCCACATAATAAGACTAAATCTTAAATTAGAGTAATAAAACTACCCCAGAAATCTCAATGCCTTGGAGAGACCAGCGAACAAACCTTTGAGAGACTTTGTTGGGTAAACTATTGTTTAGAACTATGTTTAGAAAATTTTTTCTAAAGTCAAAAAAGTGCCANAATTTCTGCTATCTTTGACCCCTATAAGGGGCAAAATATTGGAGATAGAAAGAAGTTTCAAGTAAAATTTTATTATTTTTCACCGTAGAATCAAAGTATGCAATAAAAAAAATACTCTCCAATTTGAAATTTTAAAGTTGGGTGGCCTGGAGGCTAAGTGTGTGGTCGCCCCTAGTGCACGATTACATGAAAACAAATTTTCTCTTTACATCGTACAGATACCATAAGTTTCATTAATTTATCTTAAACCGTTCAAAAGTTAGGAGGGAGGGGATGGGACTTTTGGACTCCCTTTATAATCCGAAAAACGCAGCAAACCATGAGCTCAGAATTCTATCTGACTCTGAAATCTGCGACTTGAACTAGCTTCATTCCTTTGTGGGCACTCCACACAACTACATTTTTTCACAATTCTCACTCCTGTTTTCAGAGTCAAAAGTAGCATGCACGCTGACCGTACACTCAGGCCCCTTCCTAATTTCTTTTGCCATTCTGAGTGCTGTTTTTAAGTATAAATTGGTCCCGAAGTTCCCAATCTTATGGGACCAAATTCATGCCAGACTCTGAAAATTCCTATTTATCTAATTTTATTTGTTTTAGATCCAGTTCGGATTAGCTGCAACATTTTTACTCTACGCTATCCTAGCTGGATGTCGATGGAAAACAAATACCATAATATTTTCCTTCCTGGTACTTGCGGTACTAACCTATGAGTTCGCAAAGTTCTACTTAACACAGTATATCAAGAAGAGAAAAACAACTTAGAATAATAATTATAAGAATATTAATTATTAGCTTGTATATTCCTATTTATTATTTATATACATATATATATATTATATTCAAAACGTGTATATTTACCATCCCGCTTAATGCTGAATAATATAATGTCCATATTGACAGTGGAATTGTATCAGGTGTGTTTGAACCTGCAACGACCTTTAATTAAGGTCAAGCCCTCACCAAAACGAAGTTAATTCTGCAACATGAGTCCAGCTACAACTCTGCAGACTGTGCAAATGAGTTTTAGTGTCTTTACAGGGTAAAAAACTGTACTCGAAAAAAATGTGTGGAGAGCCATTGTGAGCTCAGGATTTTAAGATCGCACTAAAAAACACCTCACTAAAATTGCAATTAAACTTATTTGGCGCTGACTATAGACGTTAGGGAGAGAAAAAAATACGGACTCGAAGGTAACTGAGGATTTGAAATGTAGTACTAGACTTTTAAATATAGTATATAATACTAGAAAGTTACAAGGAAGTAAGAGGTAGCCCGATTTCCACTTTTAGTACTATCCACTACTACTACCATACCCTAGGAGCGCACAATGATGACCATCATCAGAGGGATAGGGGTAAGAGTTGGCATTCTAAGTCTTACCTATGATTTAATTTATACGGAAAATCATAAAAATAACAGTAGGTCATAAACATTATATACTATTTACTTTCTCATATAAATAGAAAGTATTGTGGTATCACAAAATTTAATTTTTGAGGGACTTTTGGTTTAAAGGTCGCCTGAGTCCATAATGTGGTTCTTAAAACATGTCTTTTTTTTGCGGTCTGTTGTCTGTGAAAAAAAAAACAAAAACAGAAATACCTACATAATCTCCTCAACATAATGTAAAGTTCATCTGTGTTACAGTTGACTTATAGATCTATACTTTCGAAACACCTCATTCACACCCTTCACCCCTCAACTTCAATTCCACTCTAGGGTAGAACTGAATACTTATTGAGAATATCAAGTTTGAATTAGAAAATATTTAAATAAGGATATAAGCCGAATTAGCCTTAGATGGAGGAAGAGTTAGTGTTCAAGATCGCTTGAACACTGCTTTGCAGCAGCACATTGAAAAATCTACCTACAAAGTCTACCGAACCCGCTCTGCAGAATACCCAGGCTAATTCAGACAGACCGGCCCTGCAATTACCTGAAGGGGCCCATATAGGTCTTGATTTAGAAGCCTTAATCTTCCTCTGCTGGCAAAATTGCCCGAAATTCAAATATTTGAATATTTAACGGCCCAACTTGCGAGGGTAGATCGGAGTGTGAACGAACAGAGTGTGAGTTAAGACCTCAATGTGAGCAGTGGCCATTTTTCTTTTTTTTTTAAGTAAATTTTATAAGTTTTTTATCTGGATAAATCCTAGGCATCCAGGATTTATCTTGCTTATCTGGAATCCAGAACAAACCTTACTTCACCTTGGAATCCAGGGAAGTAAGTCATTCATCAGTGCTGCCATCCAGCTTTTCAACCCATCACCACAGCCACATCACCACACTTCACTTCACCTCTCCATCAGCTAGGCCAATATTATTATGTTATTTACTTATTATCTGTGCATAAATGCTAAATACAATCATACAGTCCGCTAAACATATATCTTCTTTTATTCTTTTATTTATTTCTTATTAATTTTCGTGGCCAGGTCAGGAAAACCTCCCCCTGGTGCGAACAGTTAGGTAGAATCGGTATTGGTAAAATATACAGATGGGTATTTATTATCTGCGGCCATTTTTTTTTTTTTTTCTTCTTCTTCTTCTACTTCTTCTTGTTATTGTGCTTTGCCCGAAATGCTTCAGACGGCTTTAACAGACGTCAGACACTGCGCCTGTAATTTCTGTCCTCCTCTATAGCATCACTGACCGCTATCCAATATGCGACCACCATGCACCCAGCTAACAGTACCCAGTTGGTAACCCATCTCACAGTGCCGCCCCCCTCCTTCTCCTAATAATACCAAAAGCCAAAAGGGAAGACAACGGCTACATCCTTATCTTGAAAGCACTTGCAAAAACTAATTTAATTTTATAGGCACATTAAAATCAAATAAATCAAGCTCATAATAGTAAAAGTAAGGTGAGTTTATGGACTAAGAAAAGTAGATATGGCCACAAAGTTGATTTCACTAATTTAACTTTTAGGTTGACTTTTTTTTATGGGGTTCCGGAACTTGGTCCCTTTTTCACTGTTAGGTTTTTGATAGGGATATCATTCATTTTTGCTGGCTTCAGCATCGTTGGTGTTGCAGGCACTGGAGGGAGTAGTCCATATTATGTAATAAATTATGTATTAAATTTTCTGAATTTCGTGTGTTTGAGGTTCCTTAATCTGAATCTGAAGTCTAAATTTATCCTAATAATTTCCTTGAAAAATACGTCAGAATACTATACATAAGGTAGTGATGTTGCTCAATGGTTTAAGTTTTTTTTTTATATATACCCTGCCTTGTCATCAACTAATTCCCCATAACTATAATGAAAATACATGTAAGTATCATATTGTTGAGGGAGTGGGATTTAAGAGAAGCTCACATTTTTGAAGAAGATGTACTGTAATCTTCATAGTAGGCCACAACATGACGCATGACCTCTTGCCTAAAACGCAGGCAATTTTCTTCAATCCAATAGAGTGCCAAGCTTAACGGCCTTTCAAATTATATGCATCACAATAAAAAAACTTTTATAAAAAGTCACGTAACTGGGCACTCAGGAAAAAGTTGACTCTCATGTTCTCACCAAATAAGACGAATATATAAAATAATAAANATTATTTTATAGTTTCTAACTCTTTTCATGCTTTTGCTATTTGTACCCCACTTTAATAACAAGCTCTTATCTTATCTACCCTTTCCTTAATTTTTAAATCTTTATCTCCTAATAAAATAAAATCTGTACAGAAAAAAGATCTTTGTTCTGTACAGATATAGCTTCCGTGCGAGGTTGTTCAGTCTAATAAATAGTAACCTCCCTGCCGAATATAAGTTCTGACATTTTTTATTTTTTTTATTTGTTTTTGTATGTACGGATATTACTGTTATTGTGTGCGACATTCATTTGGATTATTACACCAAACAATTAAACTAAAGGGTAATTAGTGCATTTTTAATACAATATCGATAAAGTAAAATAATTACTACTAAAAAATACTAATACTGAAGTTGAAATAAAACTGACGGTGGACGTTAGAACCGCAGCAGAGATGACACCCCGTCCCCTAAATAGCCGTGCGTTCCGACCGTCGACGAATAAAGTCACGTCGAGCGTCAACTTCCGGGAAGTCCCGCACCAGAGAATTCGCACCTTTAGTAACTGGCTAGCAAATACATTACGGAATTTTTTGTTTGCTTCAGATGTATTCGGCAATCGTTTAATGGTCAGGCATGGATTTTTGGGTCCATTAATATCAGTCATGTATCTGATTCTTATAAAGGTTCTACACAGTTATATGAAAAACAAACCTGCCTACAAACTCAAGACAATTATGCGGATCTACAATATCCTTCAAATTGTATGCTGTGGAAAACTTTTACATATGGTAATTTTCCATTAATAATCCTACCTTTTCTTAATTTAAATTTAAGTTTTATACAAGATCATCCACACCAAGTGTAATTTAATGTAACTGTTCTTCGTATTTATGTTGTTATGTCATTATATACATATATATATACAGTATGTCCCAGGATCGACTTGACGATAATACGTGAGCCAATACTAACATTGTTATAAAGATTATATCTAACTTAGTAATGTTTTATAAAAATTAATTTACTTAAATTTCTGATTTTTAATAATTTTTTATTTTAATCAAATAGTTCTATTTAACAATTAATTTAAATTCCTTNTTCCTTGCTAAAAAGCAAGTAAATTAATTTAAAGAAATGTAAATTTATCTGGACAAAATAACAGGAAAAGGTAACCTTTTCATTCACACAACTACAGTTCTTCCGAAATGACGATATTCTAATTTTGTTAATTTTATATAAAAATTACTGCATTTTTCTATTTATTTTCAATTTTAATTTTAAATGTAGAATAAATTGATTATTCAAAACCAAATTACAATAATTAATTGAACATGTATTCCTGTGATTCACGTTAGTATTTCTATTGTCTAGGTTTAGCGGTAGCATTTATGACTTCCGGTATCCCTCTGACTTCATATCATGCCCTCTTTGCTTCTTTCCACATCCACATCTAATTGGCTGACCTCGCTTGTCCTCTTGACCCAATTGCAGGTTCTTGTCCCTAAATTGGCATGCAAGCTTCTTTTTTCTCCTTTCTCTTTGCAATAAGCAACAATGCCTCATGACACTCCATATTCCATATCCAGTTCTGAATCTGCGCTTGTGTTCAGAGCACCTAGTGTACTGCTAAACTATATGAGCATATTGTCATCTAAAGGGAGATATTCATCGAACCATCACTACCAGGGGATATTTAAATAAAAAATTTGATTGAATTTATTTTTTTTTAAATTTAATTGAATTTATTTTTTTTTTTTAATTTTCGTATTGTGTTCTTCAGAGTTTGAAGATATTAAAACGCCCAGTAAATTTATTTTTTTAACAAAATTTATTTGGGCGAAAAATTGGGTCAAGACCTGACTGTTAATATAAATAAAACTAAAGTTTTGACCATATCTAAAGGCAAGCTCTCCAACAAAACACCAAAATTTTATTACTTAAATTATATTATATAATATATCCTAAGTCCTAAACTAAGGGATGAAAATATTACTATTATAGAAAATATTAATTATTTACTTTTAAAGGCAGTAAAGGTTTGAATAATTATGTGCTGATTAATATAATTATTATTATAACATTAAAATATCAATGCTGAATACTATGCATTTACTACTTCATACATTATTTTGAAGCTGTATATTCTTGGGCATCCTATCATAATATACATTCTAAATAAAAATTAAGCAAATCGTATAATTTTTTAAATTATTAAATTTAAATATTTATATTTACAGCATTAAAATATTATTTGAAATTATTATTTAGCGTTTTCTAATTAAACATATCAAACATCCCACCATGGGTTACAGTTACGGTAAAAATAATTCCTAAGTTAGTTTTTTTTTTTTAAATTATTTTCTTAATAAAATGGCTATAATTAATTAATATTTTCCGAATTAAAATCCCAGAATGTGAGGCATGGATCATACTCATGATCACCAACCTTTGATAACCTGTTGATCACACTTTTGCTAACAACAATGGATCGAGTACTGTTAATCTGGTTTGGTGTAGGATGCCAGGCCTATCAGTAATCGGTGACCTGAAGGCAACAGAATACGTAGAATGTTCGGGGCATTTCCCTCTCAAGCTTTCTTTGGAAGCTAGTATTTTCCGTTACGAATTACTGAGACCAGCCTGAAAAAATAATTGAGACTTACCGTTTTCAGGATTCCTCTCGTTCACTTTATGCTGACGGAATTGAAGGAACACTATCTAACCATTCTTATTTTGTAGAAAATGATTCACTCGAAAAAATAAATGAGTTCTTTATTAATAATATAAAAAACGTATCCGAAAGTTTAGGAATGAAAAAATGTTTGAAACTTAGGCCAGGCTTAGCTTACGATTACAAGATTAGGAATAAACCTAGGAATAAACCTAGCTAGGAAATGCTAAAAAGGAGCGTTTAAAGAAACCTTAACTCAAGACTTAAATAACTCAATAAAAGAATTTAGATCAATAATCCGATTAAAAAGAAAAAAAAAGGTTCTCACCAAATAAGACGAATATATAAAATAATAAATGCTTGATTTAAAGAGCATTAAAATGAGATTTGAGCCATCCAATCAGACAATAATTGTGGACGCTATGAGAGATCAAAGCCAAAAATTAAAAAATTAAAATCTAGCTCCAGACAAGGTACAACCGATAAAGGTACGACAAAAGTTATAGCATCAGACTTGAAGACCCTTTTTTCTGCGGTCTGTTGTCTGTGAAAAAAACAAAACAGAAATACCTACATAATCTCCTCAACATAATGTAAAGTTCATCTGTGTTACAGTTGACTTATAGATCTATACTTTCGAAACACCTCATTCACACCCTTCACCCCTCAACTTCAATTCCACTCTAGGGTAGAACTGAATACTTATTGAGAATATCAAGTTTGAATTAGAAAATATTTAAATAAGGATATAAGCCGAATTAGCCTTAGATGGAGGAAGAGTTAGTGTTCAAGATCGCTTGAACACTGCTTTGCAGCAGCACATTGAAAAATCTACCTACAAAGTCTACCGAACCCGCTCTGCAGAATACCCAGGCTAATTCAGACAGACCGGCCCTGCAATTACCTGAAGGGGCCCATATAGGTCTTGATTTAGAAGNATGTGTAACAATTCTCATATATTCCAACCAATGTGTGTTATAAACGTGTTTATGAATAGTCCAGAATATATATGCAGAAATGCACCATGTTTAAAAAAAGAATCGATACTAAAATACCTGTAATCGAGAAAGAAGTATCGATAACATGCGTAGCATCAATATCGGGAAAAAGAACGTTTCTCTAGGTTCAGTTTTGATTGAAACTCTAAAAACACAAGATCTACACGATGGAGTCATCCACATCGGTTAAAGTACATTCCTACCAGGGTAATCTCCATTATTCCTAAATTAAATTTAACTTATTAAAATTTAAGTTAACTTTAATATCAGGGTTATTTTATATATTAAATTTGAAGGTATAGTTAATACGGGGGGTTATTATAATTTTAAATTAGAAGCTAACCTGGAATAAAGTTTGAGTAACATCTACAACGTTTCAATTAAATTGGGTTACTTTTACTTATTTAACTTTTAAAAATATCGTCCCACAATTGAGCGTAACTGAGAGACAGAAACAGTGCGCAAATTATTTAAACTTTAGTCTTATATTTTGTCTATTTCGACTTTGAATTTTCTGGAAGTCACTTATAATGTTGACAATGAGTGAATCAGTCAGTAACAAAACTGTCAACATTGAAAATCGCCTCTGTTGAAGAGGCTGGGTGTTAAAGGCTTTTTTTAACAGTACTTATGCTACTTGGGCTTAATCTTTTTTTTCTTTTTTTTT
>KZ651281.1:506260-523525 GCA_001010745.2 Gerris buenoi
AATTTTTATTTTAAGCCTAATCTTGTCATGGAAGACATATATGAACGACTTGAAAATAGTTTATCATCAATTATTTTGCGGGAACAAGAGAACGTCTTCGTTATAGGAGGGGATTTTAACTCAAGGGTTGGCGGCTTAAATGTTACCATACCTGACCCAGATAGCAAGGGTAATTTAAAAAATGTAAGGAATTACCTAGACACGACAGTAGATAAGCGAGGGAGGGAAATGTGCGAACTTCTCGAAGGCCTTGGATTTGTTTTACTAAATGGTCGAACTGACTCTGACTGGTATGGCAGTTACACTTTTGTTAACAACAATGGATCGAGTACTGTTGATCTTGTTTGGTGTAGGATGCCGGGCCTATCAGAAATCGGCGACCTTAAGGCAATAGAATACGTAGAATGTTCGGGGCATTTCCCTCTCAAGCTTTCTTTGGAAGCTAGTCTTTTCCCTGTTACCAATTACAGAGACCAGCCTGAAAAAATAATTGAGTCTTACCGTTTTGAGGAATCCTCTCGTTCACTGTATGCTGACGGAATTGAAGGAACACTAACTAACCACTCTTATTTTGTAGAAAATGGTTCACTCGAAAAAATAAATGAGTTCTTTATTAATACTATAAAAAACGTATCCGAAAGTTTAGGAATGAAAAAATGTTTGAAACTCAAGACAGGCTTAGCTTACGATAATAGGATTAGGATTAGGAATAAACCTTGGTTTGACCAGGAATGTAATGAAAGAAAACGCGAGGCAAGACGCTTAGCTAGGAAATGCCAAAAAGGAGCGTTTAAAGAAACCTTAACTCAAGACTTAAATAACTCAATAAAAGAATATAGAAAAATAATTCGATTAAAAAAAAAGCTTATGAATTAGACATAGTAAATCGTTTATCTAATATTAAAAATACTCGAGAGTTTTGGAAAACAATAAATAGTTTAAAAAAAAAATAAACAAGATAGCAAGGGAGCTCTTATCACTATTTGTGAATGGGAGAGATTTTATCTAGAACTGTTAGGCAAAACAAAACAAACACTAAATGTTTCTATGAATGATATAAAGTGCAATGACCCTGACCTTGACAAACCAATAACATCGAAAGAAATAGCCCAAGCTATCAGGTCCAGCCGGAGTGCCTCGGCCCCCGGCCCCGACCTCATAGACTAAAATTTTTTCAAAAACTTACCCGAGGACGGAATTAAATATCTCGAAATGTCGTTCAATAAGATTTTTGAAATGGAACAAACACCATCTGATTGGTCAAAAATAAAAACTATTCTATTATTTAAAAAAGGTGAAAAAGAGGACCTGAACAATTACAGAGGCATTTCATTAATCAACTGTATTGCTAAAATCTTTACGTCAACTCTTAATAATCGCCTCCGGTTATGGGTAGACCAGAATAATATTTTACCTGAGTCCCAATCGGGATTCAGACAAAATAGAAGTTGTATGGATAATGTTTTCATCCTTAACTCCCTTATTCAAAATCATCTGAGGCTCCCTAAAAGAAAACTATTCTTGGCATTCGTAGATTTCAAGAAGGCGTTTAAAAGCTTTAACCACAGTCTCTTAATTCAAAAATTACAACGCCTTCGTCTGAGCACAAACATTTTAAACATTTTAATTAGTATTTATGATAAAGCTAAAACACTAATCCATTACAAACATGAAAAATCCGCTGAAATACCAATAAACAAAGGAGTTTTACAGGGAGAAATATTATCGCCATTGTTGTTTAATTTATATATAAGTGACATATCGTAGATAGTTTTTTTTTCAGGGAGAGAGGATATGAGGGTGTAAGCATTGACGCCGAAACAAATATCCCAATTTTGGATGACCTCACGCTTATCTCGGACTCCCCAGTGCAACTCAACAATGCTCTTTCCATACTAGAACAATATTGCTCAATCTAAGACCTGACTGTTAATATAAATAAAACTAAAGTTTTGACCATATCTAAAGGCAAGCTCTCCAACAAAACACCAAAATTTTATTATAAAAATCAAGTGCTTGAAGAGGTGACATCTTTAAACTATCTAGGCGTTTGTTTTACTCGAAGAGGAGTTTTCGAGGAAGCTACGAAGCAGGCTATAGCGCGTAGCAGGACGGCTGCTGGTGCAATCAAGCAGACTCTGGCGGCAGCGTCAAACAGGTCGTTTGACGCTGCCTGTCGGGTATAATATAACGCTAGTGTGCTCGGCACTATGCTCAACTCCTCTCCTGTATGGTCCCTCCGGTATACTCATCAACTTGAGGCGGTACAAAATTATTTCTTCAAAAAATATTTCTCCCTCAAAGTTAACGCCCCCCACTACATTGTTAGAAGGGAATTTAGTGTGGAACATGTCACTGTAAAAATAATTAAACAAACTCTAATATATATTAATATAATCCACGAGCTGGAAGACGGGAATCTTGTTAAAAAATATTTCTGCCGACTTCTATTCCTTGACTCTGTAGACAGTAACAGTGTAAAATACAACTGGGTATCCCAGGTGAAACATCTGCTTGAAAGCATGAATGTCGACCATCAACCGGTTTTCCATTCATCTTTAATAAACCACTTTATTACAGCAAGACTCAGACACAATCCACAGCTCATCCTACTCCAGCTTGTACGTTATCCTAAATAGTTCAATTACATATTTTAACTATCTAAATTCCGAACCCTCCCTTCCCTACCATATACAACGTGTCCTAGCCCAAATTCGCACTGCCGGCCAACATAGCATTAAAGTAATAGTAAATAACACCCTCTATAATATCATCAAATGCAATGAAAAGTGTCCACTGTGTAATGTGTAACACTAGACAATTTGAAACATTGGCCCACATCTTTCTTCACTGTCCCCATTACCAGACAGAACGGAAAGCTTTCCTCCCGATGCATTTAGTGAGCGATGAGTGGTCCGACGAAACAAATATAGCTTCAATACTAGTTATAACTGACATTAAACGAGCTAAAAATATTTATTATTTTATATCCAATAGCTTCAAACGAAGGCAGTTTTTGTTAGAAGAGTAAATTAATATATGAACAAAAAATATTATAGCATTAATCACCATTAGCACTAATTAATATGTTATGTAACACTACCTGTATTTTTCGTTTATAGAGGAGCCGTTCTTTTTCTTTTGGCGACCCTTTGTATAAAACTATATGTTTTAAATACAAATATATTATTATTATTATTATTTTGGTACGCCCTTTCTTACAAATGATTTTGTAACTTTTACTACTGATTTGTTTGGAATTTATAATAACCATTCTCACACCAAAACCTATTTTGGCCAGTTCTAAAAATTTTAACAAACTTTTTTTTTAAAAAAAAAACCTTTTATTCAATTGTAAGTTATGAGGCATCAATAATTTACTTTTAACAGTTAAAATTTGTGTTTGTTGTATAGACTTTATTTCAAACAAGAGTAAAAGAGGAAGGAATAGTAGGAGTAAAATAGGAGAGAGTAAAGAGGAAATAATCAAAAAATTAAATGTTACAAACTTTTATTTCACTTTGACTAAGTTAAAAAAATACAATCAGATACATCTGAAAAATGTATGTTGGATGGGCCCTTTACTTTGTTAGAGGGTGTATTAGATGATTTTATGTTTCCTTTTTTGTGACTGGTTATAGATTATAGTAGACATTTAAAAGGGAATTCTTTGTATACTTAAAGATTCAATTTTACCAAATAAATATACATGCAGTGGTTTTTNCGGTCCTTTTTTAGGTTGTTTTTTTAAGGTTTTGCAGGTCTAAGTGAATAATAATATAAATTTCATTATTATCATTAATATTATAATAATAATTATTATGCAGTTGAAGAATATTTATTATAAGTATAGGAGGTAGATTGGTATTCACTTGTATTGATTGTAGTAACATATTTCGCCGATAGAAGTTTTAAATTTGATTAAAAAAAATTATACCACAGCTCGTAATGGATCAAATGGTAATCAAAATAGAATAATGTTTAATAATTTCGCACCATAAGATCCATCTAATATACTAATTAGACAAATGAATACAAGTTTTCTCCACTTCACGGCAGGGCCGCTTTTAAGCACAGGCTTCATAGGCTGCAGCCTATGGGGCCCGCACCACAAGGGGGCCCGCACCACAAGAAAGAAAAAAAAAAAGAAATTGTCAGACAAAGGGAGCGTTTAAGACGGACAAAGAACATTTTGCTTTCAACATAGATAGAAGCTCGTTTCGCTCGCTTCAATTAATTGTATAATTTACGTGAACGAGGTGATTCTATTCTTGAGGTTATTTACAACAAAATCCTGGTTTTGATCAATTGCGATTGCGGTTTTTTTATCATTTTTTTTTTCTTTTAAATAATAAAATAAACCGTATGCATTGCATATATGTACAGGGTGGCCTCCGATAAAATTTTATAACGAAACTGATGGGTTCTATTATTTTTCTATTATTTTGGCAAGTGCAACAAAACATGCCGAGTAAGCATACGCCCATTTCTTAATAATTCTCAAGGTATCGATTTATTTCCTTTTTTAGAGTGTTTCATTCAATTTCCAATTACACACAATTTCCAAAAAATGCATCATATCTCAAAAACTAAATTAAATGATATAGAGAAATTGGACTAAGGAACAATTTTAAAGAGCATAAAGAAACTTTCAGAATCACTCATTGATTTTCTAATTATCAGGGACAGGATCTCAACCAATTTTTGAACAAATGTAAAAAATAATGTTCTCGAACGAAACCACGACTCTTAGTGTTTTTAAAATTTTATTCTGAACAAAAAAGTTCTAAAAATATGGTTCTGAAAAGGCTTCGTTTACGAGGTATTTGCCAAAAATCATTAAAATAAATACGTGGAAGACACCCGTTAGGAACGAAGTTCCTAGTTACTAACTCTTTTCATTAAATACAAAATATAAAATCACACTGCTAACTACTTATTCATGGCGGAATTACAAAAGAGACAAATTTAAAAGTATCTAGATATTTGTGCTTAGCGGAGTTAATATTAAGAAAAAAGTTAATCATGGTGAGTTATTAGTAAAAGAAGATAATTGTAGAAGAATGAGTCCCAAACCTTTTTATTTAAAATATGAATATTCCATAATAAAATATGGATAGATCCATTTAAATATTTTTCATATTCACTCGATTCACTCCCGACTCCCGGCCTCCAGACGCTCTAACGAGCCAAAGGGAACTCGTTTTTTTGCGTATTTCTCGTAAACGAAGTCATACTAATACCATATTTATAGGAACTTATTTATTCAGAGTAAAATTTTAAATAAGCGTAAAAACATTAAGCGTTGTGTTTCGTTCGAGGACTTTATTTTTTAGATTTGTACAAAAATTGGTTGAGATCCTTTCCGAATTATTTCACGCCTAGTCGCCTAGTAACATTCAATCCACCATAATTCAAAAAATAGTCCGTTGATCTTAAACTTTAAATATACCATTCAAAAGCTTATGAAAAGAAGAAGTTTTTTCTGGATTTGTCACATTTCTAACCTCCCTCAATTAAGAGTGGAAAGCTCTGGAATATCACAGTCAAATTTTAAAATATAAAATGTTTTAAATGTAACAGGACTTACAAGATGCTTAGTGGCTGATAATTTGAAAATCAATACGTGAGTCTTTATGCTCTTCATAATTGTTCCTTAGCCAAATTTCTCTATCTCATTTAGTTTTTTAGATATTATGCATTTTTTGGAAATTTCCGTGAAACACTGAAAAAAGAAATTAATCGATATCTCGAGAATTATTGAGACATGGGCATGGGCAATTGGGCATATGCTTACTTGACATAGGCACTTGCCAATATAATCCACCAGTTTCGTCATGACATTTTACCGCAGGCCATCCAGTATATGCATAAGGGTTTTTAATAATTTAAAAGAAAAAAAAAGGAAGACTTAGGAATCTAAGTCAAAACTATGTAAGGGGCCCGCACCACAATTCCAGCCTATGGGCCCTCAGATCCTAGAAGCAGCCCTGCTTCACGGGAAAGCATTGAGATGTCGATAAGTGAATTCAATGCCCAAAAAAGTATCAATCATTCAATATTTTCCCACGAACTAGAGAAAATGAGTATAATTCAGTGGCGTAGCTAGCTGTGATAGCGCCCGCTCGCAAGATTAAATAAATGCGCCCCTTAAGAAACGCCCTTTACTTGATCCATTTACTTATAAGAATCAAATAAGTAGCTTAGGCAATCTTAAGGAAATTCTAATATTAGTAATAGACTTCCAAAAAGTAAATATAATAATAAGTGAATGGAGAAAATTTTAATTTTGTAAATTCTTTAAGGAATTTATATTCACCTATATGATCCTAAAAAGAAATAATCTTTAAGGAACTTATTAGCACATAACAAGCACGTACCTAACAAAAATATCAATATTATGACTTCACAAAAATATTATGAAACTAAGTTTTATTAAAGGAACGAGTCATGAAATTAAAATAATATAGGTAAAAATAGAACATATTAAAATATAGCATTAAGTTTAAGATTATACTTAATAAATAATAAATTTCACAAACATAACCAACTTAGTATAGTTCACAAACTTAAACCAAAATCAAATAAAGCTAAAATTCGGGGCGACCCGCGATAAAATTTCATAACGAAACTGGACTTGTATGGGTAAAATGCACCAAACAAATTCGAGTAAGCAATAGTAAGCATAATCAATATAGTTCACTAGTTATCGATTTATTTCTTTCTTGTTAATGTGTTCCACAAAAACTTTTTTAAAAATTCCTAACATCTCAAAAACTAAATAAAATAGAGGAAATCGTGCTAAGGAACAATTTTAAAGAGTATAAAAACCTTTCGTTTACCTCACTTATTTCCAAATTATCAGCTGCAACGCATCTTTTAAAGACCTGTTACATTTGAAAATTCGGATTTTGCAATATTCGACCACACAATTCCTGAGCTTTCTACTCCTAATTACTCTTACTCTTAATTGAGGGATGTCTGAAGTGTGGCGATATCAGGAGAAACTTCTGCTTTTCATAAGCTTTTAAATGGTAATTAAGATCAACGGACGGTAGTTTTAAAATGGTAGTGACTTGAATGTGCAACCAATTCTTGTACCATTGCAAAAAAAAGGTTTCCTTGAATGAACCCACAACACTTCGACTTCAGGTTCGGGGAAATTTGACGCTGAACAAAAAAGGTCCCATAAACATGGACTTAAACAGTTTCGTTTTCGCGATGTTCGCCAAAAACATCACTTTTGGGCGTTTATCCTTACAATATTCAAATACATACGTTTTTTTTCCATATTTCTCCTTAAAGCAAATCTTGTAAAGAGTATAATTACACTAATTTTAGCTCTCTACATCAAAATCATTTAAAATTGAGCGCTGATGTAGATCACCTTAATGGATCGACGGATAAAGTGACAGGGGAGAATTTAAATATTTCGCTAAAAATCAGGGGTTTGTTGAACAGTGCTGGGATTGATATCAGTCAACGAAAAATTATTTTCTCCACAAGTAAAGGTTTTCTTTAAGGTGTTTTTGTGATGAGAATCAGAGTATTGAAGAATTTGAAAGATAAACGTACTACAATTATATTTTACTTTCTCATATAAAGAAAAAGTGTTGTGATAGCACGAATAGATAGATAGATTTACAAGTTGAAGTCCCTTGAGTCCAATAAGTGGTTTTTAAAAAATTGTCTTTTGTCTCTCTGCGCAGACGAATGGAGTCTAAACTGCTGGGTCGATTTTGACGAAATTTGGCATTCATGTTCAGAAAAATCATACCCCGAGGCAAATCGTGAAATTAATTTTAGCTCCAAATTTGGGGGCGATTTCTTTGGGCGAAAAATTCTACAACATAGTTCATTTAAATAGGAATCCAACGATATAAGCCGTTTTCCCGTGAAAAATCTAGTTCCTGAGAAAAAAGCTTTAAACGCGGACGTAGAATGGCCGGGTTCGATTCCCCGCCGCGTCGAGGAGAAAATAGAATATATTTTTATGATACATTTTGATAAAATGTTTAATAATAATAATTAAATGTACCTATAAAAAATAATGAATGGAAAAAATGGGCTATGTACCTAATAATGAACTCGTATATGAGAAAGTTGTTTGAGTTTTCCTTGACCGATTTTTGGCAAATATCTCGAAAACGAAACTGCTCTAGAACTACGTTTAAAGGAACATTTTTGTTGCGCGTCTAATTTCCTATAAAACCCAAAGTTTTTTTGAGATTCGTAGTCAAGTTTCAATAATTTTTAGCTTTGAAAAGGATCATTCAGCCGATGCTGTGGTTATGGATAAGGCAAGGAATAAAATAAATGCTCAACATACTTCAGGAAAATTAATGACGGAGTCTTAGAACGATTTTTTTTTTTTTTAATTTACTTACAAAACAATATAAGTGATTAAATATGTATATTTTTAAACCCTTTAATGTAATTATTATTATTTATTAATTTTATTAATATATATTATTATTATATTTCAATATTTTTTTCACTTTCTCCCTTTTTAAAGTTCTGGTTATGTTTTCTCCTCCAATTTTGCGGCCGCGGGCGCTGCGGCCCGATAGCTACGCCCTTGGTATAATTGTTTTCTGATTGAATCCCCAACTTACAATACCTCCAAAAGGTAAGGGGTAAGGTGCTACTCCCCACTAAGGAGGAGTTATTTTTACATTTAAGTTTGATAACATTTTCAATTGGTAACCTATATAAATACAATCTACATACTACTGACTAACTATCATGGTATTTCTAGAACTGCTGGACCCATGACAGTGAAGTGATGATTGGCCTCTATGAAGCCGATGTTCGCAAAGAAAATCCTTACTATCCACCATCTTGATTCAATATGGCGTCCATTTATATGCGGAATTAGACATGACCTTGAAATTTAGAAATTAGTAATAGAAATTTCAAATATTACATTGATGAGGTGAGCGGGTTGGGGGAAGTTATAAGATCTAATAATTCATCGGCAGTAAGCCATGCACATGATTTTCAAAAAGGATGAACTAATATAATTTTCCCTCAATTAATAACATCTTCAACCTCACTATAATCATTATCAATTTCATCTTCTGTCATCATGACACAATTGATGTTATAAACCATTTGAATGTTGTTTATTTATAGTCATTGGCTCCTGGAATTTGGTCAACTTACTTCATAGATGTATGTCCACCTGAAGATTATTCCTGGCCTTTATACTTAACTGTAAGTCATTGATTTTTTTTCGATTAAACATCTAATATCTAATATACTATAAACATTTAAAGGTAGTAAATTGCACCTTGTAATATTGTAGTTGTCAGTTGTAGCTGTCATTAATCCCCAATAAAAGGAATCCTCAATATTAATAAAGGACAAAAGCTTATAGAATCTTCTTAATCGTAAATAAGTACTGGGAAGAAATATATGTTTCATGGAAACTTTTAAAATAAGCTGAAAATATGCATGTTTCTATGAGACTACAAACTTTAATACCTTGGACGATTTTCTTTATTAATTTTACTTTTTTCTTTTTTAGATCTATGACATAGGGGTGCTTTATTTCTTCTTAAAAATATTAGATTTTTGTGACACAGTGAGTATAAAATTAGCTTACACTTATTTTATTGTTAATAACTCTCATTGCATGTTAAGAGGGTGTACCAATTCAAAAAGGCTCAATTAAAACATTTGACGTGAAATAACTTGATTAATTAATTCGAAAATAACATAATTTATTATTTAATAATCATCATTTATTGAAGCGAGCGTAAGCGAGCTTCTTACATTCAACGAAATATGCATCTTGTCTGTTTGTCTGTGTGTCTGAATCGTACGACGGTAACTTGAGTAAAAGTTGACCGATTTTGATGACATTTGGTACACATGTTCATTTTACCAATGTTCAGGACGAGTTCGTTAGACAGCTTGATCCGTCCAAGAGTTCGCGCGCAATGCTCGCGTAAACGTGAGCTTCAAATTTAAAACTGGAATTTCAGAACGGGAAAAAATTTTATCATCACCTATTCGATGAGACGAACATTTTTTTTTCAAATAACATTTTTTAGTAAAACCAACAACGTCACTGCTATGAATTAATAAAAATCGCTAAAACTATTAAAGCGGACCCAAACGTTTAAAATAGAGAAAACAACCTTTTTACCGATATCTTACGTTTTAACGTAACGATTTTGATAAAACTTCATATACATCGTCTAAAGTACGATTGAAACAAGTATGTAAAATTTCAACAAGATACAAGCAGTAGTATTTGAGTAATGAAGTGATACATTTTATAATAATTGAAAAAGCGATGTGTGGTTAGAGGAATAGTAAGAATGCAGAGTGGTTCCCTTACTACTAGCCGCTGTACTACTACTATACCCATTATCTATCAACTCATCATGATTCGTGATTATCTATTTTTTTCAATATTCAATACGTATTTATTACTATACGCTCGCTTCAATGATAGAGCCACGCGATGCCTAGTATAATCAAGTAGTGTCCCGACGACGGTGATGACTAACCTGAAAACGTGGTTGCTCAAAAGCAACCACATTCTCTCCAATAGCCCCATCTAAATACAATGTGAATATAGTGTTACTGAAATAACTATCTGTGTAATAGTTATTTTACCAAAAGAAGATTTCATATTAATTTTTCAAATTAGAACAAGATACAAACCTCAAACCCTTTGTATGACAATAGTATCAATACAACTCTTTAGCATAATACCTGTGGGAGTTGTACGTGACACAGACAGACAGACATTTAGCTAACAACTACTTAAATCGTCTTGTAAACACCAAAAATGGATAATTCCGTTATAATCTCGGGTTTAGATTTTTTGGGTGAAAAAATACTACTTCTCCTTCAAAGCTAACGAAAAGTAAAATAAATCGGGTACGGGGTACCTCGGAAAAATTACTCAGTCAAAATTACTCTTGTTAGGTAATAAGCGCCTAGTTTGAAAGATAATAATTCCTTTTTTAATTAAATTACCAAATATTTAAGTTGAATATAGTAATATTTATTCAAATATATTCCCCTTACCTTATTAGTAATTGTTAGTCATGATATTTAAAATAATAGACATAAAAATCTTTGATTTTTCACTAAGTGAGTCAGATTGACTCATGTTAGGTAATAAGCGCCTAGTTTTATAGTTAGGTATTCTAGTGTTAATAAACATATTAATGCATAACTAATATAACATTGCTTTGAAATAAAGCAAGTATCCCCGAGCTTACCAAAGGTAACGAAAGCTATGTGATCATTCTATATTCTATTTTGTCTCCGATTTCAAAAATTCCAAGACAGAAATCCGTTTCAGACACCAGAGAACATATATATATTTGGTTCCGAGTTTGTCAGTCGCTCAATATTTCCACATAGTTTACAATATTTTTCAGGTATTCATAGTGTTGAGGAAAAAGGAATCTCACTTATCGTTCCTTCATATTTTTCACCATAGTGTAATGGTCACAGTAACGTATATGAGCATTACCGAGGGAGGTTAGTATTTAATTTCTTTAGTTCAAATATTCATTCAAATTAATTTTAATATTATTGCCACGTATTTGCTCTCAGCGCATAATACAGTATTACTCAGGCGTCCTTCTCAATAATGCTCAAGTCTTTCATTGGGTCCGCCACGCCAGGTTGCTGTGGAAGCTCAACCAATTCCTCCCTATCTAAACCAAATACCTCCTTATGGTTAAATCCCATTTCAATGAGCGCTATTTCAAAATAACTCAGACTCAGAACCAATCCTTTTCTAAAACCTACCCTGATCTTCCTGGCGTTCTCCAGGGCAGCATTCTCGGTCCTCTCCTATACACCGTCTACACTTCCCGAATATCCTACCACAATTCTGTCCACTTTCGCCGACGGTAAAAGTATCCTCTTAACCTACCAAGACCCTATTAAAGCTTCAGACCAACTTCAAAATAACTTAATCCTCCTTGGGCCTTGGTTGAGTAAATGGAGAATCAAAATTAACGATTGTAAAAGTCACTTGTTCGTATTGTTTTATTTTTTTGGGGGTAAAATGGCCGCCATTTTGGAAACACGATATATTTTTGAAAACCTAATTTCAATATCTTTAAAATGATACCCAATTTCGAATTTTCAAATAAAAAATATTTTGGGGCTCGTGGAAATCTCATTGGACTACAGAGATTTATGTATTTTTGCCTTTTTTGTAGGACCAGTCCTAATGGTCTAGGTGGGGGGGGGTACATTTTTGGTTTGTTTTAATTTTTTGGGGGGCAAAATGACCGTCATATTGGGAACGAGACATATTTGTATTATAAGTTTCAGTATCTTTGAAATTATACCCAACATAAAAATTACAAAATATGGACTAATGCAATCCAGTCAATTTATCATAATTCATTGCATAAGGTCCGGCATTTTTGATTTTTGGATATGTTGTTGGGACTAGCACCACTAGTAAAAACACAAGTTTGCAGAATCCGAGACCCTGTGGAAACAGAGTTATAGCTAAAAACAAGGAAATTTTCCCACTTTTTCAGGTTTTTATCTCTATCTCCTTTTCTGTGCATCTGAGAGGAAGAATGGTTATTACCATATTACAGACTATCGATTATCTAATTACAGAGCATCGAAAATACGATGATTTGGGAAAAATACAAGAAATAAACATTTTGTGATAGTTCTGATTTTTTTTAATTATATAAAAAACTGGAAAAAATTCGGAATTTTTTCAGTTATTCCATATAACTCATACACAATGCGTTTTTCGATGTTAATCGTTATTACTATTTTTAAAGTTCAGTAAATGTGCTGCATGATTCTATGCTCCTTTTTTTCGTCGAATGCCCAAAAATTGTTATAAAAAGTGGTTAATATACATTTCTTAAAATTACAATTTTCCGTCTTTGTTATTTTTACGATTACAACACAACTGTTTCGTCTACTGGCTTCATTTTGTGCTTGCATAAAAGCCAATTAAATTTACTACAACTTTATTTGTTACAAATTTTCTCCTAGGGGTGTCTTTATGCCGATGTTTGCCCCAAAACGAGAGCAATACTTGAATTTTTCATTTATTGAAAATACTGCCAATATTTGAAGTATCATATTTATCTCGGTAACTATTAGACGATCAGAGTTGTCGTTGGACGTAAAAAGAAGCCAATTATGTTTGCTGCAACTTCATTCCTTATGAATTTTCTCGTAGGTTAACAGTTTTACGCCGATATTTGCCCCAAAACCAGAGCAATACTTAAAATTTCAAATTTTGCAATACATTTCCAATTCTTAAAGCGCCATATCTCGAAATCTATTGGACGTACAGAGTTGCCGTTGGACTTAAATTGTTGTATATTTATTGTTCTGGAAAAATTGTAAGAGCAACTCACAGCAACAACGCACAGCAACTGAAATAAGTCCCAGAATTATTCAGCTTTTCACATATTACGCAGCTAGCACAGGTTTTCGAAGCTTAAACTTAAGATTACACTACCCTAACTGGTCCGAACAACATATAAAAAAATCAGAACTATCACAAAATATTTATTTATTGTATTTTTCCCAAATCATCGTATTTTTGATGCTCTGTAATTAGAAAACTATAGTACGTAGAAAAAAAGCTATTGATATGAAATTTTAGTCAATTTTTTCCTATATGAAATTTTAGTCAATTTTTTCCTCTACAAAATTGGTAATAACCATTCTTTTTCTTAGATGTACAGAAAAGGAGATAGAGATAAAAACCTGAAAAAGTGGGAAAATTTCATTGTTTTTAGCTATAACTCTGTTTCCACAGGGTCTCGAATTCTGCCAACTTGTGTTTACTACTTTGTGTACTAGTGGTGCTAGTCCTAACAACATATCCAAAAATCATAAATGCCGGACATTTTGCAATGAATCCCAAATTTTTTGTATAAATTGACTGGATTACCTGTAAAATATAAAATATTGCGATCTATTCGCAATTGATCACAGATCGCAGAATGTTTGAGTGTTTAAGTTCGCAATAGGTTTTCTGTTTTTAGGCAAAAAAGTTTAACTTGTTGATCGAGCGCAGTGAGTTCTTCATTTCAGAGACTTGCGATTTGAAAAGTTTGTGTGTTTGTTTGTTTGTCCAACGATAACTGGCGTAAATATTGATCGATTTGAACAAAATTTGGCACACAGGTGCTTCTAACAATTTGTCAAAACTGTATAGTTTTTGGAAATTCAACAAAAAACATTTCCAAGATGGTGGCCAATATAGCGGACGACTAAAATAAAAATATTTAGTCAGCATAATGTGTTATACATCGTTTTAAAAGTCTTTAAGAGAAGGAAAAGAATATGTAACGAATCAAATTACACACTTCATATTTCCAAGATGGTGGCCTTTAATGATGGCTTTATTTAATAATAATATTAACTACCAATGCTGTAAAACAAGCGAGCGTAGCGAGCCTGCAATTACTTTTTATAAGAAATTAACTAATAATGCAGTACAAAAAGGCGAGCGTAGCGAGCCTGCAATGACTTTATTTAATAAATTAATATTAACTAATAATGAAGTACAAATAGGCGAGCGTAGAGAGTCTGCAATTACATTTTATAAGGAATTAACTATAATAATGCAACTGAAACAGGCGAGCGTAATGAGCCTTTAATGACCTTATTTAATAAATATTAACTACCAATGCACCAACAACAGGCGAGCGTAGTGAGCCTGCAATAATTTTATTAAATAAAGATTTTGTACAAAGGCTGTAAAATAGGCGAGCGTAGAGAGCCTGCTATTATTTTTTTCAATAAATATTGCTGCAAACAGGTGAGTGTAGCGAGCCTACAATAACTTTAATAAATAGTGATTATCTACAAATGCAAGGAAACTAGCGAGTTGGTACGAAAGTCGTTTCACAACATCTAAGTATTTTTAACACTTTAAATTTAAGATTTCTGTCAATATTACAGACGACTTTAAATAATATGATTGTAGTCAGCACGACATGTCATACATCGTTTTAAAGGTCTGGAAGAGTAGGAAATATATTATATTAACTATGATCAAAAACGTTTTGCCACAAATATGGCCAAAATATGGGTGTTAAGAAGTAAGATCAAACTTATATGACATATTATATAACATAATTTTAAAGCTATTTTCAGGTTGATTAAGAATATTTAAAGTTTTAACCGAAATATTATCCTGGTAGTTATATTGAAAACATGGTATGGCTGATATAAGGACACAATTCTACGCAAGTGCTTTATGCAGCGAATTACTAGTATACCAAATTTCAAATCTCTAGCTGGAGTAGGTCAGGAGATATACTCCAAGATGCGACAGAAGGACGGACGAACTACCAAAAGCATAAGAGTTTCTAGGATTACTTTGAAACCCTAAAAAGCAATAATATATTAACACATATTTGTAAACTATTCTTCAGCAGCTTTTTTTATGCCTCACTCGAAAATTTAAAAAAAACACATTTTTGTGAACTGCGCATTCGCAAATTGAATTTTTAATTTCTGTATATATTTTTCCTGCAGTTGGGTCAAAAAGTTGCGTCAGTGTTTCAACTTTCAGCTTTTTAGCTTAACTTAAATTGTTCGGGCGCTATGAACCAAAGAATGACGGACAGACGGACACATCACCCTCGGTAATAATAATACATAAGGGTTTAGAGAAGTTTCTACAATACCCTAACTAGCCCGTTGATCCTAAATTTTAATTAAACCATAAGAAGGCTAATTAAAAGCAGAGGTTGTTGTTGAATCAGCCACACTTATAGCACACCTTAATCAAAAGTAGAAAGTTTGAAATTTTAAATTTAAATAATTAAAATCTGTAAATATAAAAGAACTAGAAAGATGTTAAGCAGCAGGTAATTTAAAATTAAGTTTGATGCTCATCAAAATTGTTTCTTTTGACCAATGTGTTTATCTCATTTAGTTTTTAAGGTGTATAATTTGCTTCTTTTTTTTAATTTTCCGTGAATCACACTGAAAACAGAAATAAATAAATATCTCGAGAGCTATTGAGAAATGGGCATATGCTTACACGACTTTCAAGTACATTTGATCCACAAAATCTACCAGTTTTGCAATAAAAGTTTATAAAAAATATAATTTATAAAATTCTTTTTTGTAATTTAATTATTTCAGAAAAGTTAGGGTTTCCTACAACAATTCTTAACTCTTTCGTACATATGGTCATGTATACGTACTACTTAATAGCAAGTTTCGAGAGTCAACGTTGGATATCAAAGTACAAGAAACACGTAACTCAGGTGCAATTAGTAAGTAACATAAAATTTGTTATTTATAAGTAATCAAAACGATACAGATATGAGCAAAGCTTGGAGGAAGAGACATTTACAATGGTTAATATTTTACTATTAATATGTTACCAAAGATATTTTATAATGCAATTGTTTTATTTTTATTTTTTTTCATAAAAAGATACGAGTATTTTGTCAACTTCAAAACACAAATTCCAAAAATATCTATTTTATTAATTTTTTAATCGTTTTATATACACATTTCTCCTCCCATTTTCCAAGGATAGCAGTCTTTAAAGGGGCAGTGTTGTTATGTCTATTTCCTATTTTAATTTTTAAAATTAAACGAATTATTTTATGTAGATATAAATAAATAAATAAATAAATAAATAAATAAATAGCCATATTGCAAATAAAAATAAAATACAAAACTTTATAATAATCTTGTAAAAAATGTTGTCTTCTCCCTAAATCCAGATTCTTTGTTTCCAATAATTCAGTTAGTTTAAGACCTAACGATTTTTGCGTTTTTAAGCGCTGTGTAGACGTCTCCTGCAAGTCCCACTGTTTGATATCTAATCGCTTCACTCTTTCAGATAGGCTTATGCTGCCTTTTCTCTCCTGATTTGGAGGGGTTCATTGTAGCAATAGGTGTACACTTCGCAGCTCCAAAAACCAGTCTTAGCTCCTTGTTCTGAACCAGTTCCAGCGCCTTCAGTGAATTTTCTGACGCTGTCAATAGAATCTCACTCCTGTATTCCATAGTAGGCCTGATGTAGGACTTGTAAGTCAAGGCCATGAGATCCTGATTTTCTCCCCACTTTATCCCCGCCAGTCTCTTCAGCAACCCCAGCCTTCCTTTACCCTGTTGAACAAGCTTTTCTATGAGTTTCTTCCATCCCAATTTACCATCCAGTCTGATGCTAAGATAAGTAGCCGAATCAGTTTGTGACAAAGCCGTGTTGTTAAACTTGATCTCCACTCTCTGCCTTTTAGTGGAAAGACTAAAGACTTGATA
>KZ651281.1:550635-563206 GCA_001010745.2 Gerris buenoi
TACTGAGGTCAAGTCATGCCTGTTAGTTACTGAGGTCAAGTCATGCCTGTTAGTTACTGAGGTCAAGTCATGCCTGTTAGTTACTGAGGTCAAGTCATGCCTGTTAGTTACTGAGGTCAAGTCATGCCTGTTAGTTACTGAGGTCAAGTCATGCCTGTTAGTTACTGAGGTCAAGTCATGCCTGTTAGTTACTGAGGTCAAGTCATGCCTGTTAGTTACTGAGGTCAAGTCATGCCTGTTAGTTACTGAGGTCAAGTCATGCCTGTTAGTTACTGAGGTCAAGTCATGCCTGTTAGTTACTGAGGTCAAGTCATGCCTGTTAGTTACTGAGGTCAAGTCATGCCTGTTAGTTACTGAGGTCAAGTCATGCCTGTTAGTTACTGAGGTCAAGTCATGCCTGTTAGTTACTGAGGTCAAGTCATGCCTGTTAGTTACTGAGGTCAAGTCATGCCTGTTAGTTACTGAGGTCAAGTCATGCCTGTTAGTTACTGAGGTCAAGTCATGCCTGTTAGTTACTGAGGTCAAGTCATGCCTGTTAGTTACTGAGGTCAAGTCATGCCTGTTAGTTACTGAGGTCAAGTCATGCCTGTTAGTTACTGAGGTCAAGTCATGCCTGTTAGTTACTGAGGTCAAGTCATGCCTGTTAGTTACTGAGGTCAAGTCATGCCTGTTAGTTACTGAGGTCAAGTCATGCCTGTTAGTTACTGAGGTCAAGTCATGCCTGTTAGTTACTGAGGTCAAGTCATGCCTGTTAGTTACTGAGGTCAAGTCATGCCTGTTAGTTACTGAGGTCAAGTCATGCCTGTTAGTTACTGAGGTCAAGTCATGCCTGTTAGTTACTGAGGTCAAGTCATGCCTGTTAGTTACTGAGGTCAAGTCATGCCTGTTAGTTACTGAGGTCAAGTCATGCCTGTTAGTTACTGAGGTCAAGTCATGCCTGTTAGTTACTGAGGTCAAGTCATGCCTGTTAGTTACTGAGGTCAAGTCATGCCTGTTAGTTACTGAGGTCAAGTCATGCCTGTTAGTTACTGAGGTCAAGTCATGCCTGTTAGTTACTGAGGTCAAGTCATGCCTGTTAGTTACTGAGGTCAAGTCATGCCTGTTAGTTACTGAGGTCAAGTCATGCCTGTTAGTTACTGAGGTCAAGTCATGCCTGTTAGTTACTGAGGTCAAGTCATGCCTGTTAGTTACTGAGGTCAAGTCATGCCTGTTAGTTACTGAGGTCAAGTCATGCCTGTTAGTTACTGAGGTCAAGTCATGCCTGTTAGTTACTGAGGTCAAGTCATGCCTGTTAGTTACTGAGGTCAAGTCATGCCTGTTAGTTACTGAGGTCAAGTCATGCCTGTTAGTTACTGAGGTCAAGTCATGCCTGTTAGTTACTGAGGTCAAGTCATGCCTGTTAGTTACTGAGGTCAAGTCATGCCTGTTAGTTACTGAGGTCAAGTCATGCCTGTTAGTTACTGAGGTCAAGTCATGCCTGTTAGTTACTGAGGTCAAGTCATGCCTGTTAGTTACTGAGGTCAAGTCATGCCTGTTAGTTACTGAGGTCAAGTCATGCCTGTTAGTTACTGAGGTCAAGTCATGCCTGTTAGTTACTGAGGTCAAGTCATGCCTGTTAGTTACTGAGGTCAAGTCATGCCTGTTAGTTACTGAGGTCAAGTCATGCCTGTTAGTTACTGAGGTCAAGTCATGCCTGTTAGTTACTGAGGTCAAGTCATGCCTGTTAGTTACTGAGGTCAAGTCATGCCTGTTAGTTACTGAGGTCAAGTCATGCCTGTTAGTTACTGAGGTCAAGTCATGCCTGTTAGTTACTGAGGTCAAGTCATGCCTGTTAGTTACTGAGGTCAAGTCATGCCTGTTAGTTACTGAGGTCAAGTCATGCCTGTTAGTTACTGAGGTCAAGTCATGCCTGTTAGTTACTGAGGTCAAGTCATGCCTGTTAGTTACTGAGGTCAAGTCATGCCTGTTAGTTACTGAGGTCAAGTCATGCCTGTTAGTTACTGAGGTCAAGTCATGCCTGTTAGTTACTGAGGTCAAGTCATGCCTGTTAGTTACTGAGGTCAAGTCATGCCTGTTAGTTACTGAGGTCAAGTCATGCCTGTTAGTTACTGAGGTCAAGTCATGCCTGTTAGTTACTGAGGTCAAGTCATGCCTGTTAGTTACTGAGGTCAAGTCATGCCTGTTAGTTACTGAGGTCAAGTCATGCCTGTTAGTTACTGAGGTCAAGTCATGCCTGTTAGTTACTGAGGTCAAGTCATGCCTGTTAGTTACTGAGGTCAAGTCATGCCTGTTAGTTACTGAGGTCAAGTCATGCCTGTTAGTTACTGAGGTCAAGTCATGCCTGTTAGTTACTGAGGTCAAGTCATGCCTGTTAGTTACTGAGGTCAAGTCATGCCTGTTAGTTACTGAGGTCAAGTCATGCCTGTTAGTTACTGAGGTCAAGTCATGCCTGTTAGTTACTGAGGTCAAGTCATGCCTGTTAGTTACTGAGGTCAAGTCATGCCTGTTAGTTACTGAGGTCAAGTCATGCCTGTTAGTTACTGAGGTCAAGTCATGCCTGTTAGTTACTGAGGTCAAGTCATGCCTGTTAGTTACTGAGGTCAAGTCATGCCTGTTAGTTACTGAGGTCAAGTCATGCCTGTTAGTTACTGAGGTCAAGTCATGCCTGTTAGTTACTGAGGTCAAGTCATGCCTGTTAGTTACTGAGGTCAAGTCATGCCTGTTAGTTACTGAGGTCAAGTCATGCCTCTTAGTTATCGGTATAAATGTTATATTATCACATGTCCTATCGACCTTCGTTTTGAGATATATCGATATAGGCACTTCTTTAGATGGTTTCTTCCCTTTTGGGGAGTAACCATCTGAATAAGCCTCCCCCATAACCTTCTTTAGTTGGTTACTCCCCTGTGTTTACATTACTTGGTTACTCCCTTTTTTTAAATTTATTGGTTACTCCCCTAATTTATTAATATGAATTGATAACATTCCAAAAAAATTATTATTTTTCCACCCAATAAACGTTTTTGGGAATGTAGAAAAGCATTAGGGCTTTTGTTGGAGTGAGAATAGGGGGAAAGACTAGATGTATAAAGATAAAATTCGAGATATAATAAGGGGAGTAACCATCTAAAGAAGGTGTACGGTGTGGTCTTCTTTAGATTGTTACTCCCCTAATAAAAACCGAAGGGAGTAACCATCTAAAGAAGGTGTACGGAGTGATCTTCTTTAGACTGTTACTCCCCTTATAAAAAAAGATGTGTGATAATCATTTGTCCTAATATATATTGGACTAAACAGCTCTTTTTTTTTAATAGTTATTTAGACAAATTCATTTATATTTTAAAAATATAATCTAAATAATTGCATCAAATAAATTTTATACCATTTTGACAGTGGGAGTATCCAACAATTCTTTCAACACATTTTTTTAGTTGACAGAAAAAATATTAGATTTGGTTAAAACGAAATTAAAATAAGTTAAGTTTTAGAGGAATAGAAAGGTCTAAATATCCGAAGTGAAATTCTGTTTAATGGACAATTAGATGAGGGAGTTTTTCCAATGGATGCAAGGTAAGGTACTTAAAATGTGAATTGTAATTTTTGTGAAAGTTTGTTTTAGGTATTTTATTTCTTAAAATTTGAACATATTAAAATGAATGAAAATAAACTAGTATCGCTCACTCATATCTTCCGCTAAATTCCTTTGACTAAATAACTATTAAGAAAAAGGAATGTTTAGTATAATGTACATAGGGACAAATGATTATCAAATTTTTAAATATAAATATGTGATATTCCTTTGTCCCAATGTACATTGGACTAGTGCCTTTTTCCTAAATCTTTCATTTTCTTTTAACAATAAAAAAATTAAATATTAGGGGAGTAACAAACTAAAGAATCCTTGGTTACTCCCCATTTTTGTAAATAAACATAGGGGAGTAACCATCTAAAGAAGTACCANTCATGACCTTACAATAATTTATGTATATCATACCATGGTAACTAGAAACTTTGTTTAGTCGTCCGCCATATTGGCCGCCATCTTGCAAATATTACGTGTGTTATTATAATAGTTGCACATTCTTTTTCTACACTTCTAGACCTTAAAATTGATGTATAACATGCTAGGGTAACTAAAAATATTTTTTAGTCACCCGCAATATTGGCCGCCATCTTGAAAATATTACTTGTGTTATTATAATAATTGCAAATTCTTTTTCTACACTTCAAGACCTTTAAATTGATATATAATATATAACATGCCATGGTAACTAAAATGTTTTTCTCAGTCTCCCACCATATTGGCCGTGCCGCCATCNATGCAAGGTAAGGTACTTAAAATGTGAATTGTAATTTTTGTGAAAGTTTGTTTTAGGTATTTTATTTCTTAAAATTTGAACATATTAAAATGAATGAAAATAAACTAGTATCGCTCACTCATATCTTCCACTAAATTCCTTTGACTAAATAACTATTAAGAAAAAGGAATGTTTAGTATAATGTACATTGGGACAAATGATTATCAAATTTTTAAATATAAAAATGTGATATTCCTTTGTCCCAATGTACATTGGACTAGTGCCTTTTTCCTAAATCTTTCATTTTCTTTTAACAATAAAAAAATGAAATATTAGGGGAGTAACAAACTAAAGAATCCTTGGTTACTCCCCATTTTTGTAAATAAACATAGGGGAGTAACCATCTAAAGAAGTACCGTTTAAGTTACTTATTATCCATTTTATATACATTTAATAATATATTATGTAGCTCCATTTTTAGGGTCTAGTTGGTAAAACCTAAAAAATAAACCCTTATAGTTTCGTTCATGTGACTGTCTGTGTGTCACTCTTTACAGTTCCAATACTTCTTGAGATTGAAAAGAGATTAAAAATACGTATAGCTTTTTATGACTACTGTGCTTTTTAACTTGTTGCTGTTGGACGTACAAGGAAGCCAATTAAATATACAACCACTTCATATTATCTATGACTTTTCTCATAGGTGAGCGGTTGTATGCAAGATTTTGCGGCCCTAAACGAGAGCAATACTTATAATTTTATTTTTTTTTTTAAGAAAAAAACTTTTAATTTTTGAAGTGTCTCATATCTCCAAAACAATTGGACATATAGAGCTGCAATTAAGATCAACCTGCTGCGCAGTTACTGTGCATTAAAAATAGTTATAACGACTGAAATCGAAAAACACATGGTTCACAAAATGTGAATTTCTTCTAATTTCTCGTGATGCTCTGTAATTAGAAAACTATAGCCCGTAGAGAAAAAGCTATGTATAATATGAAATGTTAGTATATTTTCTCCTCTACAAAATTGGTAACATTTTTTCTCTCAAATGCACAGGAAAGGAGGTATAGATAAAAAAACTAAAAAAGTTGGAAACCTTCAATGGTTTTTAGCCATAACTCTGCAAACTTGGGTTTTTACTAGTGGTACGAGTCCTAACAACATATCCAAAAATGATAAATACCAGCCCTTTTGCAATGACTCCCAATATGTTAGTATATATTGACTGGACTAAATAAATATGAGAATTTTTCTTGCTAAAAAACAATGCAAGTAGATTTAATAATTTAAAGAAATGTAAATTTATCTGAAGAATATAACAGGAAAACGTGACCTCTTCATTCACTAACCTGCAGTTCTTTGTAAAAACGAATAAAAAATGACGATACTCTATTTATTTTTATATTACAATTACTGCATTTTTCTATTTATATCCAATTTTAATTTTAAATGTCGAAGAAAAATTGATTATTCGAAACGAAAATTAATGTTTTCAAACAAAATGAATAACGTAGTTAATGCGGTCAATGACCGTCAGGGGGGGGGGGTCCTTTTTCTTTTTCTTGTTTTTGCACTTCATAATAGTACATTACGCGTCTAGTGTGGAAAGTAGCATTTTGCATGAGAGTGTGGAGTTTGACCACACTGGTTGAGGGTAGTAAAACCACACGAGCAATGCAAAATGACTGGTTAAAAAATGTCTCACTACGTTTAGTGTACGTGTACATAATGTACCAAAAAAGAAGAATATTTTTTATGAAGACGTTGTAGGTACCGTGATAGCAATGAATTTATAACACGAATAGCCCAGGCTTTCTCTACGAAAGCGGTGCGGGGAGACTAATATTAATAAATCACACTTGCAACGCATTTATAAAGCATAGAAGGTAAAGCCGCATAAATCGTCAGAATTTGTCACACGTAGGAAGAAGGGGATAGATCCCGAAGGTTGGAATTTTGTCTTGTAGTTGGTAAAAAAATTCTTGAGGGTCAAAATTTTCATAAAAATATTATATTCTCAGATGAATCTACTTTTACCACTAACGGTGTACCTTCGTTACATAATTGTCGATATTGGTCTGAAAATAATCACAATTATATAATAAATTCTAGGCGACAGTATTTTAAAAAAGTAAATGTGTGGTGTGCCATTTCCTATAATTGGGCACTTCATTAGACATTAGATGGTTACTCCCTTTATAGAAACAACAGAGGGGAGTATGAATCAAAAGATGGTGTAAGGAATGTTCTTTCTTAGACTGTTACACCCCTTATAAAAACTAAAGTGTGTTATTCCTTTGTCTCAAAGTAGGTACATTAGACATATCATTCCTTTGCCGTAATAGTTATTTATTCAAAGTAATTTATGTCCTAAAAAAACATAGGGGAGTAACAATCTAAAGAAGTACCGTAACTGGACCATATTTATTGAGGGAAAACTTATTCAAGATAGGTATTTAGACATTTTGAATCAGTAGACGGATTTTCATTTGTAGACGGATTGCCGTACGAACTAAGACGTTTTTCATATTTCCAACAAGACGGCTGTCTTGCCCACTCGACTTGGCGAGTATATGAATGGCTGAATCAGAATTTTCAAGAAAAATGGATAGCCAATGCTGGTCCCATTGTGTGGCCGCCTAGATCTCCAGATCTAAAAATCGTGGATTTTTACTTTTGGGGTCGGATGAAACAAATAGTATATTTTACGATTTCGGTAGTATTCATACTACGGAAATATTAAATTTTAATTTAAATCAAATTATAATTATTATTAACTACGGGAAACAGACAGAGAAAAATATATATAGAGGCCCGTGGTTCAAATCCCAACGCTGGAGTCTATTTTTCTCTGTCTGTTTCCCGTAGTTAATAATTATTATAATTGGATTTAAATCAAATAGTATATTTGAATAGGCTTCCAAATGACGCAGAAGTACTAATAAATCGTATAAGAAATGCAATAAATTTCATGGGTTTTAAATTTTGTATTCACTCAGTTTTTCCTTCGTAACAACTTTTTCAAATAACATTTTATAGTATCTGCTAGAGAAAAAAGTGCTTTTAATACTAGTGTGAAAAATAACTTTTTCGAAAATTTCCAAGACCTTGTTAATTTTTCGAAAGTAAAATTATAACATAAATTAGTTTCCATTCAAGCAGGGCAGACCCCCCGGAAGATGAAATTTCAATTTAAAAGTGTTTAGTCTTTTTCACCTATTCATGCGTCGATCTGGCACACTGTATATATGTGAAAAAGTATAGAGCTAGTTGTATCGGCAATGCAATGCATTGTTTCGTTGGATACATTTTAAATCAACTTACAATAGAATGATAAAGGAAAAACTAAGTGAACGCAGATGATTTACGGTATGGAACACGTGTATAAACACAATGTTAACACTATGTTTTATTTTGTTGATTATTTCAGATAACACAAAGTTTGAGTCTTTCCTCAACTATAATTCCAGGTATAGAGGAAATTCTTTTTATCTACTCACGGCAGCAAAATTAAACATTGCTGTACTGTTTTCAGTCTGCAAAATGTCATTTTTCTTTTTTCTTTTGGATAAAGTACGGAATCACGTTTTGGAGGGTATCACCATACTTCCATTTTCATGGAAGTAAAAACTAAAAAAGTTGGGAACCTTCAATGGTTTTTAGCCATAACTCTGCAAACTTGGGTTTTTACTAGTGGTACGAGTCCTAACAACATATCCAAAAATGATAAATACCAGCCCTTTTGCAATGACTCCCAATATGTTAGTATATATTGACTGGACTAAATAAATATGAGAATTTTTCTTGCTAAAAAACAATGCAAGTAGATTTAATAATTTAAAGAAATGTAAATTTATCTGAAGAATATAACAGGAAAACGTGACCTCTTCATTCACTAACCTGCAGTTCTTTGTAAAAACGAATAAAAAATGACGATACTCTATTTATTTTTATATTACAATTACTGCATTTTTCTATTTATATCCAATTTTAATTTTAAATGTCGAAGAAAAATTGATTATTCGAAACGAAAATTAATGTTTTCAAACAAAATGAATAACGTAGTTAATGCGGTCAATGACCGTCAGGGGGGGGGGGTCCTTTTTCTTTTTCTTGTTTTTGCACTTCATAATAGTACATTACGCGTCTAGTGTGGAAAGTAGCATTTTGCATGAGAGTGTGGAGTTTGACCACACTGGTTGAGGGTAGTAAAACCACACGAGCAATGCAAAATGACTGGTTAAAAAATGTCTCACTACGTTTAGTGTACGTGTACATAATGTACCAAAAAAGAAGAATATTTTTTATGAAGACGTTGTAGGTACCGTGATAGCAATGAATTTATAACACGAATAGCCCAGGCTTTCTCTATGAAAGCGGTGCGGGGAGACTAATATTAATAAATCACACTTGCAACGCATTTATAAAGCATAGAAGGTAAAGCCGCATAAATCGTCAGAATTTGTCACACGTAGGAAGAAGGGGATAGATCCCGAAGGTTGGAATTTTGTCTTGTAGTTGGTAAAAAAATTCTTGAGGGTCAAAATTTTCATAAAAATATTATATTCTCAGATGAATCTACTTTTACCACTAACGGTGTACCTTCGTTACATAATTGTCGATATTGGTCTGAAAATAATCACAATTATATAATAAATTCTAGGCGACAGTATTTTAAAAAAGTAAATGTGTGGTGTGCCATTTCCTATAATTGGGCACTTCATTAGACATTAGATGGTTACTCCCTTTATAGAAACAACAGAGGGGAGTAAGAATCAAAAGATGGTGTAAGGAATGTTCTTTCTTAGACTGTTACACCCCTTATAAAAACTAAAGTGTGTTATTCCTTTGTCTCAAAGTAGGTACATTAGACATATCATTCCTTTGCCGTAATAGTTATTTATTCAAAGTAATTTATGTCCTAAAAAAACATAGGGGAGTAACAATCTAAAGAAGTACCGTAATTGGACCATATTTATTGAGGGAAAACTTATTCAAGATAGGTATTTAGACATTTTGAATCAGTAGACGGATTTTCATTTGTAGACGGATTGCCGTACGAACTAAGACGTTTTTCATATTTCCAACAAGACGGCTGTCTTGCCCACTCGACTTGGCGAGTATATGAATGGCTGAATCAGAATTTTCAAGAAAAATGGATAGCCAATGCTGGTCCCATTGTGTGGCCGCCTAGATCTCCAGATCTAAAAATCGTGGATTTTTACTTTTGGGGTCGGATGAAACAAATAGTATATTTTACGATTTCGGTAGTATTCATACTACGGAAATATTAAATTTTAATTTAAATTAAATTATAATTATTATTAACTACGGGAAACAGACAGAGAAAAATATATATAGAGGCCCGTGGTTCAAATCCCAACGCTAGAGTCTATTTTTCTCTGTCTGTTTCCCGTAGTTAATAATTATTATAATTGGATTTAAATCAAATAGTATATTTGAATAGGCTTCCAAATGACGCAGAAGTACTAATAAATCGTATATGAAATGCAATAAATTTCATGGGTTTTAAATTTTGTATTCTTACTCAGTTTTTCCTTCGTAACAACTTTTTCAAATAACATTTTATAGTATCTGCTAGAGAAAAAAGTGCTTTTAATACTAGTGTGAAAAATAACTTTTTCGAAAATTTCCAAGACCTTGTTAATTTTTCGAAAGTAAAATTATAACATAAATTAGTTTCCATTCAAGCAGGGCAGACCCCCCGGAAGATGAAATTTCAATTTAAAAGTGTTTAGTCTTTTTCACCTATTCATGCGTCGATCTGGCACACTGTATATATGTGAAAAAGTATAGAGCTAGTTGTATCGGCAATGCAATGCATTGTTTCGTTGGATACATTTTAAATCAACTTACAATAGAATGATAAAGGAAAAACTAAGTGAACGCAGATGATTTACGGTATGGAACACGTGTATAAACACAATGTTAACACTATGTTTTATTTTGTTGATTATTTCAGATAACACAAAGTTTGAGTCTTTCCTCAACTATAATTCCAGGTATAGAGGAAATTCTTTTTATCTACTCACGGCAGCAAAATTAAACATTGCTGTACTGTTTTCAGTCTGCAAAATGTCATTTTTCTTTTTTCTTTTGGATAAAGTACCAGCAAAATATCGAAGTGTAAGCAAAAGTTCAAAGTGTCAGCAAAATAACAAACAGGCTGTCACATTTTAAAAAAATTTTACTAAAAAAAAGGTTACTTCATCGCAGGTTATAAACACTCCCGCACTGTTTATTTTTTTATTANGCAATCATCGTTTAGACTTTTCCTTTTTTAAAAATCAAATTCTTTATTTTCTTTAAGTTATTACAAATTAAGGGTTACTGCAGCCATTTAAAAGTAAAGTGAATTAATTGAAATTTTAATAGGCTTTAACAAAATTTAAGTTCATTTTGTTCCTTATACTGCTGCATCCTTTAGAATTAGTAATTAATTGTACAGTTGTTATATTGATTTTAATCATTTTAATATGTTGCTTATGGTCGTAAGATATGTTTTTACTGGTCTTATATTACTTTGCTTTGTAAGTTACATCGCACCCCCATTACCCTAATTTTGAACCACTTCCTGTCTTTCAATATTCCTCAAATTTTGCTCATAGAAACAGTTTAGTTAAAGAATGCAGAAACAAAAACAAAAAAAAGAAAAGAAAAACCAGTTTTTAAAAATGGGATTTTTATATTAATTATTTTACAACTTAAATTTCTTTAAATCTTTTATATATACATTAAAAAGAGAATATAATAATAAATATTGTATGTAACTATGCAGCAAAGGAAACATTCCTGACTCGTTTAAAGATTACCTGCTTCGGTTACACCTGAGCAGGTAATTAAGATTTGCCTGCCTCGGCTTCGCCTCGTCAGCCAACATGTAATTTTCCTAATAGTAAAATAGTAAATTTCCTGCCTCGGCTTCGCCTCTGCAGTAAGTTTGTTTAGCCTATCCGCGCCTTCGGCTCAGATCTAAAACTTAAAAACTTGTCAGCATAATTCCATTTTGCTGCCTAGTTACAAAAATAACTATTGTGATACTAGATACTTGTAATAAAGCGGAGCGTGTCAACTCTATTTTAGTAACTTTCCTCTCTTCACCAATGACAAAATAGTTCTATCATACCTGTGCTATCGGTGATACATGATTTTGGTAAGTGTCCAAAGAAAGAGAAGCTTCTCTGCTATTATAATTCTATATAACTTGAGACGTGGCACATAAAGAACTTGCGTAGAAACCATAAATATTTTTAATCTACCTATAGAGCTATTGAAAGTTATATGTAACATGGCAATTAGCATAAAAAACACCTTCATTTAGGTCATTTTTTTATCTTTAAAAATGCCAGGAAAAATAAAAAATGTAATAATAATTTCATATTATTTTCTCTACACTCTTTAAGACCTTCAAAACGATGCATATAGCATGTCGTGCTTACTAAACACTTCTTTTTAGTCGTCCGCCATCTTGAATATAAGTGAGAAATTTCTAAGAATTACTCAGTTGTTGCAAATCCTGAGTTACACCTTGGTGCCGAATTATGTTCAAAACAGTTACTTTTTTCGCCACAAACAAATTATCATTTATAATTCAAATGAAGAACATTAAATAAGATAACCAAAAACCTCCTGGTACTGCCAAAGATTCGTCAATTTGACCTAAAATCTGTTTACGTGAATTTCTAAGTACAAGCCGAAAGTTTGCTCACAAAGGTTATCTGGTGGTGTTGTTAGAAATGACGGAAATTTTCATAATTTGGGAAGGTTACAAATAGGGGAAAGCATTGTAAAGAATGAACCATGAATAAGGAAATTGAGATAGTCTTCTTTTGTGTGGGTCGAAATTGAGATGATAACTGCAGTATTTAAGTAGTATCAAGTGTACCTCAGATTGGCGTAGACGATTAATGTCAATTTTTTTAAACAGAAAGAATGAATTTTATTTAGAAATTCAATGGGGGAATAATTTGAAACAATCGTCGTGGGAAATTCTTATTTCATTAAACTGTCCACGTTCATTTCAGCAGGAACAATAGACTGAAACGGACTCTAAAACCATGGAGCCACCTCCACCGATAACCCACCAAAATAAACCATTTCAAGGTAAATAAAACAAAAATTAATTAATATTTTAAAATATTTCACATTAGAATAGAAAAAATCGGGTACGGGGTACCTCGGAACTTTCACTCACTTCAGAGGCCACTAAAGCGGCCCCTTCTGCTGCTTCACAGCAGGAGGGAGCAGCA
>KZ651281.1:581492-598904 GCA_001010745.2 Gerris buenoi
TGGAAGGAGGGGGAAAAGTGAACTTTTTATAATTATTTTGGTTCACAATGTAGACGTTGCGCGTCGAATGGCGCAAACCGCAAGTCTCTAGCTCTTCTGGAAGTGGGTAAACATTAATGTCAGTCAGTGAGTCAGTGAGACATGCGGCTTTGTAGTATAAGACATATTAATTTAGTACGATTTGAAGTGCGCAGAAGGTTGAAATTAGGCAGGTGCTATCTGCAGGCTACTTTCGACAAACCATAAAAATTTCATCAAAATCAGATGATTACTTTTAAAGATATGGCTGTAAATAAATGTATGTTTGTGCGCATGTGAAAGATAAACAAATAAGCGCAGAAGGTTGAAACTTATATGGGACCAACAATGGGCTAAGTAGGACCTTCCACCCAAATTTTATTAAAATTAGACGTGTAGTTTTTAAGATATGAAGTGATGGATATGTGTTGATCTGTGAAAGGTTAGGATTTTGGTCTTGTCTGTGTTGATAGCGAGAGAGTTTAAGTTGCAGTAAGAAGAATTTTGAGTTTAGTTTGAGCATCGTGCCAAGAGTCTAGGATGACAAGATCGTCGGCGAATAGAAGTATAAATATCTCATAAAGGGGTTTCAAATGAAAATTCTCTTGCCCCCTGTTCCCTACAGAAAGATACTATGTCTAAGATGAATAAAATGAACAATAAGGGACTTAAGGGATCACCTTGCAAGACTCCTTCCGTAAGGTCTATGGGCAGTGACAATTGAATTCCATGTTTCATCCTGATTGTTGCCTGATTATAAAGGCTCCTGAGGGTGTTCAAAATTTTACTACTTACACCTAAATTCGTTAGTTATTAGTTTTAGCCAGAGCTTATGGTGGACAAGGGAGTCAAAGGCCCTCCGTAGATCAACAAAAATGGCGAACATATACGGCAGAGGAAGCGAGATATTCACAAAAATACGTAGAAGTCGTGCAAAGGTTTTTTTTGCTAAACCGACCGTTGTACGTAAAAAAAAAAAAAATAAAAAAAAATAAAAAATAATAATAATAATACGATATTTTTATGATGGAAATTTAATAATCTTGCTTTTTAATAATCCCCTTAATTTTTGTCTGAGCCATAGGAAGCGAGATATTCGTAAAAATGCGTAAAACGTGGTGCGACGGAATACTAAATATTCATTGATATTCTAGGCCGTAAACCGTCCATTGGGCGTATAGAAATGAAACTTTTTTTGTGGGAAATCTTGTTACCTATATTTTGATAACTATCGTGATTGGGTTCGGAGCCATATAGGAAGCGTGATATTAAAAAACAGCGAATTTGTTGACCTTTGCTCTTGAATATCTATTAACAAGACAATATGCCGTTACCGATTTTCAATATGTTTTTCAGAACGACAAAATGAAGCGATAAAAAAAGTAGTAGTAGTACTGTTTGTCTGTCTATCAATCAATTTTGGTCAGTCAATCATAAATTAAAGTATCAAATTAAAAAAATGTAAAGTACGCCGACGATTCAAATTAATTTTGGGCTGACAGCGGGCTACTTCCAACAAACCATCCAAATTCCATTAAAATCAAATAAGTACTTTTGAAGATATAGGTGTAAATTAATGTATGTACGCATGTAAAAGATAAAAAAAAAATTGGCGCAGAAGGTTGAAACTCATATGGGACCAACAATGGGCAAATGATGTCCTACCACTTAAATTTCATTATGATCTGTAGTTTTTAGAATATGTTGGTTCGCAATATACGTTAATGGATTTGTTATCTTTTTACTGGTCTTATATTTTTCGAACCACCTCTCAATCTTCCCCAAGTGGAAAATAAGACAGTTTTTAAAAATGGTATTTTTATATAAATTATTCCAACTACAATATCTCGAAAACAGTTTGTCTTACTTCAAACACGCATAGAATCTTTTTTGTGCATAATTCTGTGAAAAATATTTTTGGTACAATAGACAATAGTTCTCTTTTTAAAAATAAACGATTTTACGAAAATATTAGAAAAAAATACAATGTGTACTTGGGTTCAGCATATTTGTTTTATATCAGCGTTTCAGCTGGGAATTGAGTTCATTTATTTGTTTTTTGTTGTTACATTATGCATGGGGAAGCGCTAGCGATACTACTTTATAATCAGTAACAACAGTTTACTGGCACAAGGCCACGTCATTACCCTTTTAAAATGGGTTATAAAGGTATTACTCTGCTACCGATAAATCTCATATGTGAGAAAGCAGTTTTATTGCAATTTTTTTTTTTTAAAAAAAGGTAAAAACGCAATCACAATTATTATCAAAACGTTACTACCAACTTCCGTAATGTGTTAAAAATATCATTTCACACTATAACAAAAAATATACTATAACTAAATATAAATTATAAAATCACACTGCTGAGTACGCATACCTACTTATACATGGCGAAGTTAGAAAAGAGATAAAATTAAAAATAATTAACTGTTTGTACATAGCGGAGTTAAGGCAAATTAAAATTATTTGTATCATTAAAGCAAGACTCTTACAATAAATGTGTATTGAATATTGAGAAAATCGTTAATCATGTTAAGTTTATATTTAAAGAGTATGTTTGTAGTTTGTAGGGAAATAGGAATGTTTTCTTCCTATCTGGCCTACTAATTTAAAATATTATAATATATATCTCTTCACTATTCAAAAACCTTCTGCATGCATCAGGTTGAAATTTTATACTTTAGACGATGTGTAAGAAGTTTAATTAAAATCGTTACGTTTGAACATAAGATATCTGTAAAATTGTTGTTTTCTTTATTTTAAACGTTTAGGTCAACTTAAATAAATTTAGTGATCTTTATCCTTTCATGGCAGTGTCGGTGTTCGTTTTACTAAAAAAAAAAATATTTATGAAAAAATGATCGTCTCATCGAATAGGTGATTAATTTTTGTTTGTCTTATTAAGCAAATGAAGTTAGAATGTTTTGCCGACCTAAAACTCTAATTTTAAATTTGAAGCTCACGTTTACGCGACCGTTGCGCGTGAACACTTAGGCGGATAACGTTGTCCAACAAACCCAGCCTGGGCATTGGTAAAGTCAACATGTGTACCAAATTTCTACTAACTCAGTCATCTTTTATTCAAGTTATCGTCATCGGTAGATTTCGTGACGCTTGGTTTTGTGGCGGTGATTTTGGACGGTCGTATTTTCGGATTCACTCCAGGGCTCCAGAGCGTATACCATAAGGAACTTCATTCCAAAAATAAATTTGAACTTTAAGGAGGGGGAAGGGGGCGCGCTCAAAAACATATTCAGTTTTGTCAATATATTCAGCTATAGATCTTGAATGAAACACTGCGCGCAAGCGCACTGGGAAAGAAAAGTGGGAGAAAGCATGCAGTGACGTCGCTTACATGAATATATTGTTTCTATTACCAACGCGCGCTATGATCCCAGCTTAAGAGGTACATAATTAATTGTCAAAACATGACTATGAATTGTAAAGTAAAGGGTGTAATAAGAAAATAATTCTGACAAAACTTGATAACATCACAAATCAATGATTTGTAATGCGCAATGACAAATCGGCTTTTAGCAAAGAGCTACGGAATCAGTCAACAGGAACTATATGAAGACAAAGGCGTGAGAAATTTAGAAAATTGATTAAATTTTACCTTTCCACTTGACAACCAGTACACATCAACAACTCACCACACGGGATCCTAACTATGGAGCCGATTGAAAAACCCCCAACAATTCAAGGTAATCTTATTAATTTTTTTGTTTATATTTGTGATTTTCCCATTTCTGTCCTGATAAATACTATTTCATTTTTTATAATTTGGTTTTTGTGTTCCTCCCTAAGCTAAGAGTAATATAGACTGGTTTTCATAATTAAATAATTATTAATTAAATGATATATTATTTAATTACCATAACAAAAATTAATTATTATTTTTATAAATAAAAATATATTTCATTTCTTTGTTTATTAAGTATGTAATAATAACATATATGTATACATTATGTGTAACATATTTGTGTACATTATATGTATATAACGTTTAAAATTCTAATAAATGGATTACTTACGTACAATATATTTTTATTAATAATTATTATAAATAATATATTTTTTATCTTATTATTCATTCGGTCATATGAAAATTATAAATACATTAAAATAAAAGTTAATTAAAAACTGGCTATAATTCATCCATTTTGCAATTATGGTGATATTGAAGTATTGTGATTACCTATTTTATTATTTTTTTTTTTTCTGAACAAATTCTCTAAACGCCACGCTTTTTATTGAGACTTATTTTTTGGCAAGCAGAGATATTTCTTTGGATTCGTTTTAATTTTTTTTGTGGAGGCAAATGCAGTGGTGACAAAAATATCGAAAGAAAACTATATTCAATAAAAATCATAATAATTAATTATAATCAATACTATAAATAAATTTAATAAAATGCGTGGTTTTCTAGAAGTTGTCCCTTTTATATTAATTAAGTGTTCATAGACGGAATCATTAAGGGTTTTTGATAAATCTCGACACATGTTTATGATTTATCAAAAAACCCTTAATGGTGTCAAGTGTCAAGATTGACCAGAAACCCCCTTAATGATCCCCGTCTATAAACACATAATTTAATGAAATGTATATCTCCCCCCCCCCCATAGTGTGGCACATTTCCTCGCAACCTATTATTGTTGACAAGTGGTTAATTCGAAATGTATATCTCCCCCCAAAGTGTGGCACATTTCTTCGCAACCTATTATTGCTGACAAATGGTTAATTCGAAATGTGTGTGTTGTTGTTTTACCTGTTTCTATTCTCAATGGGGTTTGTCTTATTTCCATGACATATTATAATATGATATTACATTGTAATATTAATTTACATGGACAGTAATATTAAGGGTGAAATTTATATAAGACTATTCGTGGGCTAGTTTTAACTAATCATCCAAAATTGGATGAGTTTTAATAAAGAATAGTTAGTGCGCATGCAAAAGAAAAAGCATTGTCTACAAATGATTAAATTATTATGGGACTGACAATGACGATGAAACCGCTTATAGTCGATCATCAGTAAGATCATAATGCTTCCGTTGCCCTTCAGTCAACATTGAATGGATATAAATTAATTACGAGAATTGACGTTCAAAATTGTTTACCAAAATATTCTATAAAAATCCGCATTTTGAGTTGTGATAGTTTAAACCAATCAATGAACTCGAAATAACATATTCAACTATTCATTTATTTCAACTGTTTTGTGTCCTTGTATGCTACATTTAATTTACATGTTTTGTAATTTCCATACAATTATTGTATGTCATTTATATTACGAAAACATTGACAGTGAAATTTGACATTATAAATAATCAGGAAAACGGAAAACAAACTCTTTAACCTAACATTTTATTGTTAAACCCTTAAGTGATCGCAAACGGAGAGCTCTTCTCATTTGTGTTACTAAGGTCTCTGTTATTTAAATAAATAAAACATATGGAAAAACACACTTTATAGTTGTAAAATTATATATGACGAACATAAGAAACAATTAATTAGATTATGCACAAGTTCGTTGTGACAATTCTGATTAACATTATACATTCCCTCCCAGTAATTCCATTTGGGTAATTGAGGATGCGGTTGATTGTTTCGGATTATAAGAGCTCTACTAAACATATTATTTCTCATTACAAAGGTTGGGACAAATATTTGCAATTTCAAAATTGCTTAGTTTCGTATAGGATTAGGGGTGGTCCTTATGTAGAAAGTGGCTTTACAATTTGAGAACAAGTGGTGGTAGAAGTGATTAGTGAGAAAAAAGTAAACAAATCAGACAATTTTCCGATTAAAACAAAAAAATGGTCCTAGACAACTCAGGTGTTCTCAGCAAGCGGATACGTAATTGTGGAGGGCTATATTAGGTTTGTTCCAACCGAGCATAGTACCGTCCGCGGGATCGTCACCGGCATGCGCCATAGATAAAAGCCGTTCCAAGCTGACTTAGGACAGTGTTTCGTACCGTACACGACACTGTTCCAACCCCGGCAGGGATCGTTTGCGATCCGTTCACTGTACGGTCCCAACGATCCTCTGACAATACCATGTACTGGTTTGTATGACATGCGCAGTTATTTCAATCTTCACGAATATCAAAAAGAAGGTTCTTAAACTGTTTCCTTCTTAAAAGGTTTCCTTGAATGTTTTTAATACAGTGCGAATTATAGTCCTAAACTCGTTCCAACCTGACATGATTTTATTACAGTACAATGTCAGCGCATGCGTATAAAACCAGTCCTAAACGATTCCTGAACGATCCGCGGGACGATACAAAGGACGGTACAAATAGCGGGGTTGGAACAAACCCATTGATGGCTTCGGGGAGCCGCCGAGGCGGAGTCGCTGTTTCCCTCCCCTCGATATCGATCGGCCAGGTTATAAACAAACCCATTTTAATTGGCAGCCATTTTTAAAAGGTGAAAGCTAAAAAGCTCTGGTTTGCGGCAAATGTTTTCTTTTTCCAAAATTTGAAATTTTAAAGTTCAATCCAATATGGCGGGAAAAACTTAATAGTTAATATTAAATCTTATTACAAAAGATAAAATGTTTAAATAAAAATAACACACTAAGTAACAGTTTTAACTAAATAAAAAAAAAAAAAATGAAAGAAAATTTAACTAAATATAAAAAATTTAAAATCTGTTAACTATATGAAATTGTTTGGTAATACGAATAATGAATAAATAAGTGGACATATAGTATGTAGAGCTAAACAAAAACACGTCTAACCTTGACCGTGCCTAGAGAGACGAACTAGAATTATACTATTTAAATGGACTACAATTAAGAATTTTTAAACCAAAATCGTTGAAACCGTTTCGATATATATATATATATTTTTTCAGTGTTTATTTTGTTGTTTGGAGGGGGGGGGAGGCGCCCCATGTATGTCAAAATCGGCCCAGCAGTTTAGGCTCCAGGCGTCTGCACAGACATTTTTTAAAAACCACATTTTTGGACCCAGGGAATCTCAACAAGTGAAAAGAAAAAAAAAAATCTTTCATGTATCTGTCTAAATCTCAAAATGAGATTTTGTGCCACCACAATACTTTCTCCTTGAACGAAAAAGAACCATCCGTAAATAGAGATATTGAGAGATGCTGTACCCGAAACGACAAGTTGGATACTAAAAAGCATCTAAATAAATCTCTATATTTTTTACAGCGTTAACGCTAACCATTACAAATGTATTCATTAAATTTTTATTTTATTACATATAGTTTATTAAACGAAGTAAAAATATGTTTTTATTTTTGTTTTGCTTCAGAGGTATTCGGCGATCGTTTTTTAGTAAAGTATCCATGGACGGGTCCGGTAATATCAGTCATTTATCTAATCCTTGTAAAGATTCTACAAAAGTACATGGAAAACAGACCGCCCTACAATCTCAAGACAGTTATGCGGATCTACAATGTTATTCAAGTTGTTGTCTGCAGCAAACTATTACTAATGGTAATGTTATAAAAATCTTTAAGTCTAATTAGTCCAGTTACTCGGGGTTTTCACCTCCGAAATTTGAGAAACTGAACCGATTTGCTTGAAATTTGGTGAGTTGGTGGGAAAATGGTCAAATAACAAAAGTTATATAGCGCCGATGTGCGCTTCCGCTCCAGGGGCGGTTGCCACCCCTTCTCGGGGGTTGTCATTTTTTTGCTAAAAATAACCCCAGGAATCGATAGAAAATCAAATTTTAAGAAAAAAATTAAGTATAAAGTTTTTTTGTTAAATCAATATTTTTTGAGTTATTCACGATTGAATTCCTACAATTTTCATCGAAAAAAATACGTTTTTCAACACTGTTTTACGAATATCTAAAAAAATAATATTCTTATCGAAAAAAGTGTAGGTAACAAAATTGTAGCTTATGAAAAAACAAAGAAACTAATTTTTTTAAAAATATTTTAGGTCCAATACAAAGCGAGATATGGTCGATGAAAAGAGATATATATATATTTTTTTTTATTACTTGGATTGATGTATTCAACGTTAAATAACGTGAAAAGGGTTGATTTTTCGGATGCCATGATGGGAAATTTTTTTATAGTCCTTAAAAAAATCTTTAAAATGAACAAAAATAGAAGTCAATTGCATTTAAAATGAGCGAGGTACAATGCAACAAATATGGATCACTCGAAGTTTTTGCGGAAAAATGCGTAGTATAATTAATCTCATGTCCACCAGAATGAATTTTTTTTTATTTTCACTCTACAATATATTTCATTTTAGTGTTGTTCGTGTGTTAAAAAAATTTGACTGGTCTAAAATTCTTACTTTTTCAAAAATGTTGAATTAATTGGTACCACGTATTTTCGAAAGTTCTAAAAAAATATCTTTTCCCGAAATAACTTAAAAACCATAATATCTACGGGAAAAATGATAGAACACAAAAATATAGCTCTTTTTCCAACAAACATTTTCATTTTTTATAGATTATTGTACGATAAATAATAGCGGAGATATTACCTTTTGAGGTTCATATCTTGGTGTGAGCACCCCCTGCATCAATCCCTTCAACCCTTTACTTTTCAAAAGGTAAGGGTATTTTTGACTTTCTAATAGAACAAAACTTGTAGCCCTTGAAATTGCCTTGCAAATGGATACTTTTAAAGTACGACAACTTGAAAATTAACGGACTGACAGTAGAAAAACCAAAAACATATTAATAAGAAGTATTGGGATTTTGAGCTCTAAGGCCCAATGCACACAGAACCGGCGACGGGCAGAGGCACGGGGCGGGCGAGGTGCGGGCGAGGCGCGGAAGAGGCGAGGTAAACGGTCAAATGCACACAGGACAGGCGACAGGTGGAGGCGCGGCGCGGGCGAGGTACGCTTCTTCAAAATGAGTGAAGAGGTGAGGAAGAGGCGTGGAGGAGGAGAGAAGGCTGCGCCTGCTCTGCGTTCATTGGGGGCTATATGTTTACACGGAGGAGGCTTGTTTCACGCCGCGCCTCCGCCTCTCGCCTGTTCAGTGTGCATTGGGCTTAAGATTTCTCAACTCGATGTGGGCTATAAAGAAACACATGCAGACGCACGATATTTGTTATATGGTCTTGCCAAAGATGCCAGTGTTAATAAGTTAAACAACATCGAAGATTATCCAGCGTTCCTTGAGCAGATGAGATATAAATAATTTATTAAAGCCACAACCAAAAATACTGCTGTAAAATTGTCGTCACTTCTGCCAACTGTAGCCCCCCTGAGGAGCACATAAAAAGAGTTTACTTACAAACTCAATTGTGTTGGCACCTCGCAGTGGGTTTGCCTTAATAACTATCTTGAACGAAATACACCTCTTCGAGTTCCACAAACAAGAACGAATTTTATTTGACACAAAACATTAATAAATAATATTGACACAAAGTGATTTTATAAACTTGAAACAAATTTACCCTAACAAATTGTGGTTGGGGAATAAAAACCTCAACATAACTGATTGAGGATGGTTCAAGTCTGATACTTTGGAGCCAATAAAAATTAGAAGTTTGCCAGCCCCCGAGGAGATCTTAATAATGATTTTTTACATTTTTATACATGTTTGAATGTTTAAATTTAGCAGAATCAAAAGATTTAATACTGTAAAAAGGCTTTTTTAATGTTACTTTTGATATAAAGGGTGGTTTTTAAAGGGGGTTGAAAAGTTGAACTTAATGAAACATTGATATACAAGTAAATAATATTTTTTTGTAATTTAAATTCACAAGTTAAGTTCTAAAGTGTAAAAAATCATTTTTCAACGTTATTTTTGTCATAAGGAGTAATTTCTAAGGGTTGAAAATCAGTAGTAAAATACAAATTATCCTCGAATATATTTATTTTACTTAATTCTGCCAGATTTTATTGCATGAAGTGCTTAAATACGTGTTTTCCTATTTTTTTTTCTTAGGGGTAGTTTTACCCCCTTAAAAACAAAAAGCGCAACTTGCGCATACATAACTTTTGACGAGGAGGGTCAGATTAGCCTTAAATCCAAATTTTCATAAATATCCATGCAGTTTCTCAAATTTTGGAGGTAAGGCAATATTTTTAGCTCGAGTAACTGGACTAAATGTAATTATAATTTTCAGTTTTTACATTTACAACTACTTTTATGTACCTGCTGAACAAGTGAAAATGTATTTCATATTCTGTATTTTAAACAAGTGTTAAATTACAAAATCATCATAAATATTATCATATTGGTTCTTACAACATACCTAATCATAATCATTGTTAATAAATTCATGTTCAATATCACCATAAATATAATTTTTATCATTATTATCACTATTAGCGGCGTAATAATCGTCATAAAAAATAAAATCTTTTTTATCTTCTTTATAATTATCTTTAAAATCATCTTTATTGTCAATGCAATCAGCATTTTATTTTATTTTTATCCGCATTTAATAATCACATTAATTTTAATCCTCAATATAATAGGCATTAATATAACTTTATCATAATCCTAAATTTAATCAGCACTTATATAATCTTCATCCATATTATAAGGAGTATTGATATCATCTTTACTATTTTCATCCTCAATATCATCTCAAAGGTAAATACATAAATAATTTTTTTTCACTATTAAACAAAGCTCAAAAGAGTATCTAAGGCCAAATAGAAACCAAGTGTTTTTAAATTATTAGGCCAAGCGCCAGAGACTTTGAACCGGAAAAAATTCGGATAAAGCTGAATTTTGGTTTATGGCTTTTTTTTTGGTCCTCTGACGAACGTACTAAGGTTTCCCTCTCGAAGGAGGTCGGCGTTGGCCGCCATTTTAAAAAAAAAGGGACTAAAATTCGGGTTTTGTCAACAAAAAAGGTTCAATGTCATTTTTCACTAAGGTCAATAGTTTCAAAGCTATAGCGCGGCGAAGTGCGACATGATTTTTAGATTTTTTATTTATTATCGAGTGTCAATGTATTTTTCGTCTAAAAATCATGTCGCACTTTGCCGTGCTTTAGCTTCGAAACTATTGACTTTTAATGATATTCAACCTTTTTTGTTGACAATTTAAAGTCCTACAAATTTGATAATATCTTTTTGTCGTATAATCGATGAGAACAAAGATATTTGCCAAAAACCGAATTATGGTACCTTTTTTTCAAAATGGCGGCCAACGCCGCCCTCCCTCGAGGGGGAAAAACTTAGTATGTTCATCAGGGGACCAAAATAAAGCTATAAACCAAAATTCAGCTTTATCCGAATTTTTTCCTGTTAATGGCCTTTTTTGAGCTAACGCTCTTGGGCTATTATATACATATAATATATTGTAACTATATAATTGTTTTTTATAATACATTATGCAATATGTATTACGTTGATAATATTATGCAAACAATATTTGGAGTGGTTAGCCAAGTAGTACTGGTCCGCCAGTATTACTGTCACCTGGTGTGGTCAGTCATGTCCACACCAGTTTTGTAACGTCTCTGAGGCGTACATGCAGATTTTAGTTGATAGCTCTCGATGCACAAGCGTGCCATTAGTCCTTCTAGGTATGTTATCTCTGTTTTATTAACCTTCAGATCACGTCAAAGTCGGGTCTTTGCTGAGCTTTTATATATTAGTAATTTACTATTGCTTTTAGTCTAGTGTGTCTCAGGGACCCTATCGAGCCTATCCTTATCGAGCTTGTAGCCTTTAATTGTTCCTAAAATTTGATTATTACAATATTATATTGCCATATTTATAAAACTGTGTACTTTTTATATATATTCATTAGATTATCATAATATAATTTCAGATTTAAATGCAGCAGGTGATAGTGAGGAAAAATGTAAAATGTACATGTTGACCAACTCTTTTCTGGTCAATGAGTCAGTTTAATAATCATTTTTAACGAGCACATTTTGAACATTTTATTAGACAAAGAAATGTTTCATCTTCATGATTTTATCAGCATTTAAATCCTAAACGTGTATAAGTTGGTCTAATTTTAATATACGTCTGAGAAGCGTAGTGTTAGAAATAATGGACTATTAGACAGTGTTAGTAATGCAGTGTTAAGGAGTCTCATGAATCGCAAAACCTTATTTGACATGTCAAAATCAACTCCTGAATCAATTGCCGATTTTACATTAAGAATAAGCTTTTAAAGTTCAGGTTCTGGTTCTTCCAATAAGTTTTGGGATGGAATAATATTGTTCCAATCCTGAAAAACTATTTACTTTCATTTTTTTTTTTTTTTTATTATTATTTTTGGTAAAACCAATTCTGAACATGTTGATTTAGCGTACTGAAGAGCATCAAATCATTAAATAATATATAATGTCCGCTCTCATTAAAAAATATTGTCTAATTCCATTTCAAAGCTGACTCAAATCGTTTGTAGACAATTCTATGAGTGATTAAGTTCTTCTAAAACATGACCACCACACAAAAAAGTTCCAGATGGATTTTGAGACGCCCCTAAGCCTCGTTTGGATTAAATAGAATTATATGTTTTAGAACGGTAATCTTTTCTCTATGACGGTAATCAAAGTGACAACATACATTTTTGGATGACTTCTACTTTACACAGTTTTGTCAAAATTACTCCAAGTAGAATTTTAACATTGTCAATGGTCTCAACGATTCCGAAAAATTTTAAAATACTGCAGTTCTAAAAACATGAACTACAGAGATTAAGACTGCGGTTGGCCTAGAGAACAAACAAATATTTTTTTAATAATTTCTTTTATTTTAACCTGTACTCCGCAATGAACTCCAGCTTCGTCATAACCAAAGTTGTCGCAGCTTTGTCATAACATTCATTACTGCACAAATTTATGTCCACATCATCTTTCTCGAGGACATTGATGATCTCGTCTGCAATGTCCACAGCCCAACCAACTTAACCACCTCTTTCTATTAACTGGCAAGGAACGACTCTCTAACTTTTACTTCACCAGACTCCATGTGGTCAGAGTGAATCATCTTGCATATTTGCTAAGGGAGCAACTTTTTCGGGGTCGAGTATGTTAAAATCTTATTCTTTATTACGTGTTGAAGAAGACAGGTAACCACCAAAATCTTCCCTCACTGACGAGCCTCTCAGGCAATGCTTAGAACGAACTCTTTTGGAAAGGAGTTGGATAAGCTCTAAAGAGTTGCCTATAGACATATAGTTCGTGATAGACATATACATATAGTTCGTGTTCCCTATTTTTTCGAGGCAAGAAAGATGATGATCTAAATTTTATTGACATTGTTTCTAGTTCCCTCTCATCGACTCCATTCTCATCACTTATAACAGTCATAACCCTATTCTGAACCGTATTAAGATGAGCCTATAATTTGACTCAGCTCCTAATTACTTGATTACTAACATTAATAGAAAATATCTTCAACATTTTTTTAACTGAGACTATTAGTTATTTTAGTAAAATCGTCAACCAATTAGTGACACATAGATTACTATTATTGGACGGATTTTCCCTAAAAACCAAGTTAGTTATCAGTATCAGCTTCATCTTTAGCCTTAATACAATCATCATCATCATTATTTTTTTATCTCCATTATCATAATCAAAAGTGATATTTTAAATTGATTAATAATTATTTGTTATTTCTAGACGTTTACTCCTGGAGTGTGGTCGACTTACTTAAGAGATATATGTCCACCTGATAACTTTAAATCACCATTCTACTTAACTGTAAGCCATCATATTTCAACTTCTTTTATATGTATTTACTCGTAATTAAAGATAAAATATATGTTATATATTTCTAAGTAAATTTCAGAGGACTTCTTGTTATTTAAGTTTATGGTAATTTGATTAGAACATTTTTACTAAATGCCTTTTTTCTTTTTAGATCCATGATATTGGCTTACTTTATGTCATTTTAAAAGTAGTTGATTTATGCGATACAGTGAGTATATATTTTACTAAACTAACTTTAGAATTTGAATTTTTCAGATTAATGAACAATATAATTTAACATCATTGAAAGAGTTATTCCTCAGGTGAGTGTGCAAACATTTAAAATGGGTTGTACAATGTATATTATATTATGAACGCAGCGGTCTTGCTTAGATTTGTCACTGTGGAAGGTCTCTCAAGACGTGATAAATAAAAAAAAAAACTCCACTAACTATAGAAAAAAAAACTATAATGATGTATAAAATAATATTGGTACCGGTAAAGAAAATTAAGGTGCAGCGAAAGTAAACAATAAAACGGTTGGTGTCATCGACAATAGGGAGACACTGATGGATGGTGGAGTGGTGAGCAGGAAACCAAACTGACGTTCAGAAAGGAATGGTTCAAGAATGAGAAGGAGTCTACGGAGAAGGAGCTTTTATAGGATTTTCTCCATTAGAGGGAGAAGACTTATAGGTCAATAGAATGATGGAAGATGAGGAGGCTTGGATGTTTATGGAATCATTATAATAGTGGCGAATTTCCAATGGTCATAGGAAAGTGAGTTGTTTTAAGGACAGAGTTAAATAATATGTATGTAAGGAAAATGATGCCTTTCTTTAGGAAGGTTTTTAAGGATTTCAGAGGTAATAAGGTCATAACCGGGAGCTTTTCTTGGTCGAAGGTGTTTAATAAAGTAAAGGATATCCGAGGGATTAAAGAATTTGGGTGGTGGAGATAGCTGGAGAGGAGCTAAGAGATCTTGGTTAATAAGGTTTACATGGTTATGATCAATTATACCTGGATGTGGAGATAAGAGGTTTGTAAGGTGTTGAACAAAGACTTCCTTTTTAGTTTCAGACTTTGACCAGGAGTTATCAGAATTTAGAATGGGAGAAGGGATCGATTTTTGGGAAAGAACTCTTCTGTTCGATCTGTCTATAATTGTAAGTTGTGATGTGAAAGTCTTAAATTTGTCTTCTTCATAGAGTCTCAGTTAGTTAGTCAGTTTTTTACTAGCTAAGTTTGTCTGATGGATATCTACATCATTTCCAGTGGGCCCTAGCTCGTCTTTTTCACTTATCAGTGCCCTATTTCGGTTTGTAAGCTAGATATAATGTCTTGTCGGTTAGTAAGTGGTTGAGTTTAGTCCCAAATGGAAGTCTATAAGGTCTCATTCAGTGTATGTACTGCTTCAACAATATCAGGTCAGAACAAGGAAAGGAAAACTTCCTGGGAAATAGCATGATTTGGAGGGCAATATACAGAGGAAATTGTGAAATTAAATGGTAAAGAGGTTTAAGGATACAGATGTACACTGAATAGAGTCTGTGCAAGAAGGGGGAAAAGAATAATGGGAAATGGAATTCCGTAATAGGGTGACACTACCCCCTTGGGCAGTGTTGTGTGGGTGATCTTTTCTGTGTGTAGTGTAATTTTTTATTTAAAAATATGATCGAGTAGTGAAATGTGTTTCTGTGATGAGGGCAATCTCGATCCTTCTGTCATGAAGAAATATGTCTCGTTCCTGTCCGTGAAGGGTAGACCATTAGCATTCCAAAGCAGGAAAGCCAGGGAACACTGAGTTATGGAACACTGGAGTTATGGTAACACGAAGTATTCACTGATGTGGTTTCCTGAGGCCAGAAGCAGAGCCTGTACAAAGGTAGTGAATGTTCTAAGAGCAGTAGGGAAGGGAATTAATAATGACACGAAGATCATGAAGGAATGTTTGAAGGGTTACTGGTATATCAGAGGATGGAGTTGGAGGTGGAATATGAACTGGAAGGCGTGCTCGTGAGGTCCCACCTGAGGTATATGTAACTTCGGTGACATGGTTGGTTTGGTTTGGTTGGTTGGACTGCTGCTCTGAGATGGCCGATGTTTATTTTGTGGTTTCTCTGGTAATTAGTTGATCGGTAGGAGCTTGGTAAGTAGATGTTTCTGCAGTTTGATGGTCGGCCTTTTTAATTTTTTTTTGACTGGGTGGGCTCCGTTCCACAGGACACATTTAGACTGGTCTTCGGGTCTTTTATTACAATGTTCAGTCATATGAGACACTGCACAGCACATTTAACACACTTAGGTGCGAAATTGCAATACGATTTTGTAAGTATAACTGACTTCGAGTAGATTGAACAATGTCTCAGAGCTTGTAGGGTTATTCTACTTTAATTTTACTGTGGGAGATTGTTTTCACTTAAAAAGTATCTCTATTATTGAGATCTGGCTCTAACTCGATGAAAAAAAGGAAAGGGTGGTATCCCTTATTTGCGTTGAGTTACATTCAGAACTCTAAAGCCAAGTACTTCAAGTTCGTCCTTTATTGCGTTAGGGGGAGAAGAGTTGTGTAGGTGTCGTATTACTCGTACTACTCTATAGGCATTTCCTCTTTTGTCTAATAAGTGTGAAAGATTACATTTTTAGCACGAAGAGAATGAACGGTACTCTTGTAACCTTCGACAGATTTACAAAGGATTGCGACATCGTTGGATCTCGCTTTACAGGTAAAAGCCGTCATATCCCAGTAAGCTTCTAAATCCTTGGACGAATTGGCAGCAGTCTGTAACATATTTTTACAAAAATTGGAGGTGGCTTAGGGCCATTTGCCTGAGGATTGTCTGTGTCGTTATTTTCATCCCGCTAAGAGAAAACACCGTAAGGGTTTGGTGTAGCGAAATTAATTTTAACATTTGTTGCTGATGGCTGCCCTTCATTACTGATCCGTTCTACGGGTTTAGATGCCTGTTGGCTGGCCTCCATGAAGAGAGGTTGAAAACCCAATAAATTAGAATTGGAAAGGATTGAAGTAAAGGTGTCTTATAATTTATTATAATGGGGGCCGGATAATTTAGTTAAATAATAAATGTAGATATTTTGGTGTATAGGTTTGATAATTAGAATATCCAGGTTTATTATTGAGATTTTTAAAGAAAATAAGTAAAATAGGTGTTACAGGTGCAAGATAATTTGAATATCAATGAGTACTGCATGTAAGTTCCAAAATTAAAGATTCTTGTGCAATTAGCCCCGGAGATATCGTCATGTCGAATTTTGAAATATAAATGTCAAAAATTTTCAACCAAAGACGGTGGATCTGAAATGATTTTTAGTTTTTTTCTGTGGGTCCAGATATATCGTGATGAGTCCGTCAGTGGCATTTAAATGTTATCTAGATAGGATTGGTAATAATATGGTCCCTATTATTTTATTTTCTTCTGGATCCTTAAGGCAACTTCTCGATTATGATGGTTTATATTAAACGTATAGTTCATCATTTAAAATTATTGTACATTTATATATTCCATAACCTTTTTAGGGTTTTGTAGATACTTCTCAAAACCCTTATGCCGAGGGTGATGTGTCCGTCTGTCCGTCGCTCTTTGGTTCATAGGGCCCGAACCGTTCAAGCGAAAGTGCTGAAATTTGGAACCCTGGTGCAACTTTTTGACCCAACCAGAGGAAAAATATACAGAAGTCCATAATTAGATTTGCGCATGCGCAATTCAAAAAAATGTGGTAAACTCAAAAATTTACATTTTTTT
>KZ651281.1:618204-631514 GCA_001010745.2 Gerris buenoi
TGAAGTAATGATTAAATCAAAAATTCTTTGTCGAGTTGACCGTGGTTAGGTTACTTGATTTGGTAAGCTATATTTCGGATCCTTCCTTCCTTTAGCTTTTGTTTGCTGCTATTCGGTTGGACTCTATGAATTTTCCATGAGTTTGGCCAGCCAGGTGGAAGCCCTTCCCCTTCCGTTCCATTTTCCATCTTGTACAATCCCTGCAACTCGATCCACCCTCGACTAAGTTAAGATTAATGGAATTTCATATTGTTCTGGCTCCTCTTAGCCTTTAGAAGAGAAGATGAATTTTAGACTTAAGAAAGGAATAAATTTTAAATTATGAAGTAGAAGAAAAGAGTGAAATTTCAGGCTAAAGGAGTAAAGAAGACTCAGTTTCTTTTCAGATTTTGGACTCAACAAAAATTCATTATTGAGGAATTCTGAGCACAAAAAAGAATATAAAGTTTCTGACTTCAGGGCAATTTATTTTATACATCGTTTAAAATTTAGAATAGCTCGATAGATACTAAAGTAATATTTTAAAGGCCCCCTTACACGATCAAACATTTTGCGCAAACCTGATTTCGGGCAAATTTAGGACATACACGCCAAACATCATGTTTGAGCAAACATCAAACAGCCCCATACATGGTCAAAATGTTTGCGCAAACATTTTGATCGTGTATGGGGGCCTTAAAAAGTAAAAAAAATTAAAGGGGGCTGGCTATAAGAATGCTTTGTACAGGGTGCAAGGTACCTGAAATCGAGGTTTGATAACAACGTCAGCATCGTCACTGATCGTTAAAGAAAAGTTAGAGCTTTCATTCGCAGGGCAGGTTAGTATCATCAGTGGTCGGTTAAGATAAGTTAGCAAAAATAATAAAATTTATTTAAAAGAAAATTAAGTTATTAAACAGGATATATAAAATGGATGGCAAATTTAAGTAGATCATCCTAAAATCTCACCTGTGACTGATCATTATTAAAATTCCTGGTGATAGTTCAAATCGCTGGGATATAGGACTTGTTTTACCCAAAGATCTTATATAAACTAGATGTAATGTAAAGAAGGGGTTTGGGACAAAAAAGTGACCCCATGGAGGTATTAGTAGAGTAAGAGAAATAGGAGAAAAAAAGCATACTGCGCATGCTCCGCGACCTTTTGACTGTGACAAATTACCTTCTTTGATAGTTTTAAGGTTACCTCTGGTTAATTTTTAATCAGGTTATGGTAACCTGCCACACGTTTCTTGGTAACCTATAACAAAGAGGAATGTAATTTGTCCCATGGAGGTGACATTTTACATATCTCCATAGTCACTTTTTTGCCGCAACCCTCTATCTGGTTTATATACGAGGGGCAAGTAAAAAGTAAGGTTCCCACATTTTTTTCAGATGTAAGGCATTTTTTATTGCAATAAATAAGTATACCATCTGAAAGCTTGTACTTTAAACTATTTTTCTACATAGTCACCAGATTTTTCTACGCCTTTTTCCTGACGAGTTATCCACTTCTAAAAACCAGCTTCGAAGAACTCCGCCGCCAGGCCACCTATGAACTTAGTGACCGCTTCCTTCACCTCTTCATCTGACCTAAAGCGTTGTCCACCCAAGTGTTGCTTCAATTTCGGAAACAAGTGGAAGTCGCTGGGAGCAAAATCCTACAGCCCTGATCAAGCAATTTCTAGCCTAATTTGTCCTGTAGGGCAGTGATCTGTCGAGAGACATGCGGGCGCGCGTTGTCGTGGTGCAGCCTGACGCCCTAGGTCAGTTTTCCTCTACAGCGATTTTGGATAGCCTTTTTTGAGTTTCATCAACGTCTCGCAGTACCTGTCTGAATTTATTGAGGTCCCTTTAGGCATATAAACTCGGTAAGCAAGATGCTTTCTCGGTCCCAAAACACCGTAGCCATCACTTTTCCTTCGGCATAGGCGATCCGGGATGGCACCATGGTTTTGACAGTTCTTTTGCTTCTGGAGTGACATAGTGACACCACGTTTCATCTCCCGTAATAATGGAGTCCAAGAATTCATCGGTAAGCGGTCACAAAGTTCATCGGTGGCCTGGCGGCGGAGTTCTTCGAAGCAGGTCTTCAGAAGTGGATAACTCGTCAGAAAAAATGCATAGACAAATCTAGTGACTATGTAGAAAAATAGTTTAAAGTACAAGCTTTCAGATGGTATACTTATTTATTGCAATAAAAAATGCCTTACATATGGAAAAAAATGTGGGAACCTTACTTTTTACTTGACCTACGTAACATCTTTGCCCAGGACCGGGCCTAGCTTCAGTCTCTCTTCAATTCAAACATCAAAAAGGCTCCACGTATCTTAAATTATTGTTTTTATTTATTTGTATTTATACTAAACATACCATACAATACAGTCCTATTCATTTATATCCTTCAACAGTGTTTTGTGTTTTTTATTTACATATAAACATTCAATACCCGATTCAATTTTCAAGCAACAAAAAACATTTTTTGGTCACTTTGGGCCGTGATAGTATCAGTATTACGATCTCAAGCAAGCAAGTTCATCATAATTATTTCGTATAATAATAAAAATTAATAATTGAAAATCCTATAATTAATAATTATAATCAAATCGAAGTATAATTTCATGGGAAAAATATAATTATTGTTATAAAGTGAATTTCAAGACATTATAAGGACGGTAGGCAGTGTTGAGTGAGTTCTTGAATATTTTAATAGAAGTCAAGGTCGCCCTTCAGAGCTGGAGTCCACAGTTCACGCCGTTTTGGAATGCATTTCAACCAAGGACGGTGCATTTCAACCCCTTGTCGCTTATCTACTAAAAGCCGCCATTGCAATTCTTGCCTGCCTCCCGGACCTGCCAGCCACCTCTAATCTAAACCTAAACAGCTATGCGTAACGTCATAGATAACAGGTACTGCCCTGTTTACAAATTTCTTACCCATTCCTAGAATTCCTTCTCCCTTGCTTTCTTATATTCCTATTTTTATTTTGAAGATTGATATAAAATCTTTCTTGTTTTTGTCGTATTTTTTATTACTTTCTATGCTTCAATTTTATTGAGAACTTTTTGATAATATAACTAATCCATATTTCTATACACTACCTTTATTCAGTTTTTCTTTTATATTATATATTCATTTTTTACTATTTTTATGCTCGTGGAGCTCAAGCAATTTTATTCAAGTAATTTATTTTTATGCTCGTTGTGCTCAAGCAATTTTATTCAAGCAATTTATTTTTATGCTCGCTGAGCTCAAGCAATTTCATTTAAAGCAATTTTATTTTCAAGCAATTTTCTCTTTTTTTAGAGTTTCGTTGGTAAAACAAAAAAAAAAAAGAAACCCTTAAAGTTTCGTTCCTGTGTCTGTCTGTCTGTCTGTCACTCTGTACGGTGCCAATAACTTTTGAACCAAAAGAGATAAAAGCGTGAAACTTACCAGTAATAATGATGGTTTTGACGCTCACACAGGAAAAATATAGAGAAATCAAAATAATCAGCTGAACAAATTCAAAATGGCGAATAATTCACATCGAGAGAATTTTAGATAAATTACCTGACTGTGAAGATAGAAGTTTTAAGGAAAGAGAAGAATTTGAGTCCACTTACTTCCAGCTTGTGGCGAAGGTGGAAGCATTCTTCCTTACAACTAATAATAATTCAACTAATATAAGCGACCCTAGTAGTATTGCTTCTTTCAATAATAAACCAGTAGTAGTAAAGTTACCCGATATTACTTTACCCACCTTTTCCGGGGACCCTAAAGCAAGGGCTTCCTCTAGAGATCTATTTTTATCATTGATTCATAAAAATGACGAAATTTCTTAAGTTCAGAAATTGTATTATCTTAGAGGTTCACTCTCAGGTGAAGCATTATATATTATTGAATCTTTATGTCTAACTGCAAATAATTATGATATAGCATGGCAGCTACTGAAGGGGAGATACGGCAATGAGCGTTTAGCAGTTTAAAATCATATTCGCGCTCTATTTGACTTAAGTAAACCGGAGCGGGAATCCGCTCCTGCGTTACCTCAGTTATATAACTCTCTTTTGAAACATATAAGGGGCTTTGAAGCTCTAAATCAACCAGTGTCTTCGTGGGATCCTTCACTGATTCATGTTGTAACAAGCAAGTTCGATTATGCAACTTTTAAGGATTGGCAAGGTCGTAGATAATTAAAAAGAGTACTTTCGCTTACCTGGATTCGTGGAGTCAGGATCTTCGGCGGACGTCCGGGAAAATAATAATAAAAGAAACCGTTAAATTATAAAGTTACTGTTATAAAAAATAAAATATGCGGCGTAGCGGCGGAAATTAAAAACTTGTAAGGTGGTATAAAACATATGTTTAAAGCGGTGAGTCTAATGGCGGTTACACGGAGCGAGTTTGAAACGAGACTACTCGTAGATGTGTGAGAAGATCGTACCTAGCGCTCGAGCGGGAGGATTCGTAAACTTCGGTACGGACCAGGCTGAAAAGCTAACACAATTTTTAACATCTACGCAATTCCATCACAGATATTAAGATAATATAAATAATATATAAAAAGAGATATATTTTAAATAGAAAATAAAAATAAAGATCCAACATAGCCGCCGCCTTGAAGTTCTCAGGACTTCAACAGAAAGAAGAAGAAGAAGAAGAAAGAAAACTCTTCGAAAGAAGAAAAGGTGAAAAGAAAAGAAATTCTAGCTAAAAAATAAAAGAAAAAGCAAACAAGCTAATAGCGTATGAACGCAGCGGAATCCAAATAAAAACGGGGAAAGAAAAAATAATTCTTGAAAAAAAATACCTAAAAAAGGAAATAAATAATAAATAAATAAAATAAGCGATTACGACGATGGTAGGGGAGCGAGTTTGCGCACGGGACGTCTGTACGACCCGGAAGAAGTGCGAACTGTTGCGGCTCTTACAATACCATCTTTTCCAGGGTGAACCTGGGTAATTCAACCAAGAGGGTAGGATAAAGGGGCGGATCCATCTTCCTTGATCCACACAACTTGACCTACTTCAAGGTTCGAAGCGGGTTCAAACCATTTACTTTTAGTTTGCAGCGTTTGCAAATATTCGAGCTCCAATCGACGCCAAAGAGAACGAGCTATCTGAGAGACTAACTGCCAGCGACTTAAACGACCTATCGAAACCTCTTCAATATTTTCCTCTACAGAGCTAATAAGCGGAGCACCTATCAAGAAGTGTCCAGGAGTTAGACTTTGGAGGTCATTAGGAGAACTAGAGCTAATACAAAGAGGGCGAGAGGTCAATATGGCTTCAACTCGAATAGTGATGGTCGAAAACTCTTCGAGCGTGAGAACTTGGGTACCAACACAACGCTTTAAATAAAATTTGACATTTTTAATATTTGATTCGGCTAAGCTAGACATGTGCGGAGCTCGTGGAACCTGAAAATGAAATTTAATGTTCTGAGAGTGGAGATATTCTTTGACAAGAGCTGTGGAATGGTCATTACGGAGAAAACTAATTATTTCATCGAGTTGGCGGGCAACACCTCTAAAATTGGTGGCTTGATCGCTGTAGATTTCTGAGGGTAAGCCACGGCGGGAGATAAAACGTTGAAGAGCAGCAATAAAACAATCTGATGACAAACTAGTTAAAACTTCAATGTGTGACTGTGTGACGGCTTTAACAGAAAAACAAATGAAAAGGGCAAAATACGCCTTGCAGGTGCGAGACTTGCGCTTCAAACTTTCTTTAAGAATAAACGGGCCAGCTAGATCCACACCACAATGAGAAAAGGGTCGGTTGGGTGTCACTCTAGGGGCTGGTAAGTCGCCCATAGGAGGTTAAACTTCAAAAACGAGCACATCGAACACAGCGGTAGATTACTTTTCGAATTACTCGGCGACTATTTATAATCCAATGTTGGCGTGAAATTAAAGCTTGAAGGATGTGATATCCGGAATGTAAATATATTTGGTGGAAGTGATTGATTAGATGATAAGTGAGGGGACTAGAGTTGTGCAGTAATACAGAGTGTTTGCTTTCGTGGGACAGTTTACTATGCTTTAAGCGGCCTCCAACTCTTACTAAACGGAAATCATCGAGAAATGGGGAAAGATTCGGTAATTTATTAGAACAGGCACGACCAGCGGAAATAGAGATAATGTCTTGGTAAAAAAAAAGAACTTTGATCGAGCATGATACAAGTTTTAAGTGAAGATTTTAATTCACCAGTAGATAGAACTCCTTTGCGGCGATTACTAGGAAAGCGGCAATTAGAAATAAATCTAAGAACAAAGCTAATTATTCTTTGTAGTTTAGAAAAACTGGAATATTTGTATAACCAAACTGGAGGTTGCAATTCAGTTTTCGCGGATCTAGACAATAACACGGTAGATTTAATTTCAGGAAGGTCGTCAATAGGTACCTCGAATTTAGATATGGGCCATAAATCAGGGGGGGTCATATGCCCAAGAGGGACCTTCGAACCATTGCGCGTGAGATAAAAGAGCTTGCGGAGTAAGACCTCTTGAAGCTGCGTCAGAAAAATTAAATTCGGAAGCAATGTGGTTCCACTGAGAGATGGTGGTGTTATCTAATATTGCACATACACGATTTGCGACAAACAATTTTAATAGGTGCGGAGGTTTCTTAATCCACGACAGGACTATTGTGGAATCACTAAATAAACTTATTGTGTTATTTGGAAGAGGAATTCTAGAGAGAAAGGGTTTGACAGATACTAATAATTTGCTGAGTAACAAAGCTCCTATAAGTTCGAGGCGGGGAATGGTTTGTACTTTAGTTGGGGCAACACGGGTTTTAGACTTTAAAAGAAATATATTGACATCATTATTAGCAAACTGGACCCTTAGATAAATAACACAGGCCGCTCCATTTCTTGATGCATCCGAAAATCCAAGGACGTGACACGAGATTGGTGTTAGAGGAAAAATACACCGTGGAATTCTGAGTGAAGATAGGATAGGCAATTCTGCAAGACATTGGTGCCAGAGCTTCGAAGTATCGGGATTAATGTGATCGTCCCAACCGACTCCAGTCATCCATATATCTTTGAGAATGCACTTAAATAAAAAAATCATAGGGGCACAGTAACCACTCGGATCGTATATTCGGGCTATTGTACTTAGAATGCTGCTTTTAGTTTAAAAGGGCTTTAATGGAGGGGGTTCCGAAGAGAAAAAGCAAGCGTCGGAAGTAGGGTCCCATCCGATACCTAAAACCTAAATGAAATAACACAACCTGTCTCTCCACGTGCAGTAAAAAACTTTATTAGCAAAGCAGCTTTCAGCCTTCAAAAGGCCATCATCGGTGCCTAAGAACAAGCAAACATTTTTGAAATAAGTAAAAACTTACATAATAATTAAACTAAAACCNAGAGAGTTGCCGCAAAAAGAACCCAAATTAGATGAAATGGTAATAATTTATGAAGATTTATCGTGACAGAAATGGTGCTTAGAGAGAATAAGTATCCTCATTAAAGGAAGAATGGACATTGCTGGACTTGAAGAGAATAAAAACAAACTTTCGTGAGGCCTGTTTCATTAACCTACTCTTTCAAAATCTGGTAGGCTGATAAACAACAGCAAGGGAACTTGCCCTAATTACCTAACTTTGTTATTATTAAAGTAAAATAATAACCTTTAATGAGGTCCCTCATATCTGTGGGGACATTACATTTTTTTACATTTATTTTTCTATTTAATTTATTTATTTATTTTTTTTTACTTTTTATTTTACTTTATTTTATTTTATTTATTTATTTTTTTCCGTAAGCGTTATCATGTTTTAAATTTTTAGAAGCAAAAATGTTGTGTAGTTTAGTCATGTAACTTTTTTTTGGTTTTATTTGTTTTACTTGTTAGGTTTTTAGGTTGTTAGGTTTTTGTTTGGCTTGTTAATTGCTTGTATTGGTTAGCCTGCTTGTTTAGGTTTTAGTTTAATTATTATGTAAGTTTTTACTTATTTCAAAAATGTTTGCTTGTTCTTAGGCACCGATGATGGCCTTTTGAAGGCTGAAAGCTGCTTTGCTAATAAAGTTTTTTACTGCACGTGGAGAGACAGGTTGTGTTATTTCTTTAAGATGACCTCCATAGACGCTCCCATATCCAACGTAAAACCTTAATGGAGTCGTCTCCAGAGTCTCTTATAACTAAAGAACCAGTAGTATCCGAATTTTTTAATTCAGTAAGGAATTCGGGCGAATTACTTAACCATTTATTTAAAGGAAACCCTTCAGCGGATAAAATGTTACTAAGCTGATTTTTAAGTTCAAACCGTTCTTGAAGTGAGTTTGCACCACAAAATAAATCGTCAACACAAGAATCATGTAAAATAACTTGAAAAGCGAGCGGGTATTTTTGACTTTCGTCGCGGGTAAGCTGAACAAGGACACGATGAGTTAAAAATGAAGATGGGGCTAAGCCATAAGTGACGGTACGCAGTTCATATTCTTGCAAAGGTTGAATAGGGTCTTCACGAAAAAAAAAATGTAGAAAAGAATATTGTTCCTCATCTATAAGGATCTGACGATACATCTTTGATATATCGCAACAAAATACAAAAGGCTTGATTCTAAAATTTAAGATGACGTCAGGAACATCGTTCTGCAACTTAGGACCTGGAAGTAAAACTTGATTTAATGACATATGAGATCGTTTGGCAGAACCGTCAAAAACGACTCGTGTAGGCGTGGTAGGTGAGTTATTATTATGCACGCAAAAGTAGGGTATAAAATATTTACCAGGACGGGTAGTTGTAATTAAATGTCCTAAGCGTTCGTACTCGTGTAAAAAATTGACACATTCTGTTTTCAAAGACGGAACTCTGCGGAATTTGTTTTCAAGGGAATAAAAACGTTCTGTTGCGATGTCTCTTGACTGCGGAAACTCTAGCGTATCTGGATCGCAAATAAACGGCATTTGAACAATGTAGCGGTCTTCTGGAGTTCTGCGGTGAGTGTCTAAAAAATGTCTTTCACAATAATCGTTATTGGGATCTACAGCGGGTGGACCAGAAATATTTTCTAGAAAACGAGCGACAGACTTATGCAAAGCATCATCACTAGCTTCAGCGGAAGAAACGGCGTGAGTAAGCAACGAAGAAACTTGACTGGGCGGTTGCGGGTTTAAATCAAACTTGAGTGTACCAATAATAATATGGCCGAAAACAGTAGATATAGTACCAATTTCAGGGATAGAGGGGGTGACTGAGTCAGCGGTAAGTATCTTAGGAATGACGTCACAGCCTAGTAAAATATCTACTGGGCTAGAAATAAAAAAGTTAGGGTCAGCCAAGTTCAAACCTGTCATAACACTGGCAGGTAAATCAGTATGAGGCAGATTATGTAAAATATTATCTACTACGAGGGCTTGCGTTGATACTTTCGGGTATGAACAATTAACTGGTTTAATTTCACAATCAACAATACCTGAACTTGAGCCAACTGGTGAATTGGAGAGACCTGATAACTGCAGGTTATATGGTTTAATAAAAATACCAAGTTGGTTCACTAGACTTTTAGTAATAAATGTAGCGGTAGATGCGCAATTAATTAATAGTCTGCATCTTATAAATCGACCTTGTTGATTTTTAATGAGTGCACAGGCGGTAACTAAAAGTACAACTGAAGATTTATTTTTATTACGGAGTAAAGATGTAGTGAGAGAAGGTTCAGAGGGCAAATTAGAATTATGTGTAAGGTTATCAGATGCTGAACCTGAGGGGATTGAATTTTCTGAATTACGAGATATAGAAAAATGAAGAGATTTATGATGACGATATCGGCACTCAGGACAATTCCGAACTGATCTGCAATTAGACACGTTGTGAGAGCCTAAACAGTTAAAACATCTTGAGTGTTTCTTTACAAAATCACGGCGTTCTGGTACACTGAGATCTAAATATTTAGGGCAATGATACAGTTGATGGGGCTCATTGCCACGGCCGGCTCAAGGCAAAATCTTTACCCGGGCAAGAACCTATTGGGCCGCCCTATAAGGGAGGGGGTATTATATCCCATCAAAACTAAGGGGGGGGGGATCTTCCCTGGAAAATTTAGCAAAATTAGATGCCAAATTGTGGGTTTTAGGGAGTTTTAGGGTTTTTTTAATTTATTTATTTGTTGTTAACATTTTTTAACTGTGATGAATATACTATACCTCTATGTATATTGTACATCATTCCCCTTACCGAAGTCACTGTAATATATTTTGTTTCCGAGGTACCGAATGTACCGGGAGCTATGTGATAATTTCGAAGAACCAAAAATGTTATGTCTCAGAATTCAAAAATACCAAGACGACAGTCCCCATTTTAGACATCAGGGATTAATTTTGGTCTCGTGTCTGTCTGTCGGTCTGTCCTCAATTTTTGCTAAACCATCACGTTCGATTTCAATAAAATTTGGATGGTAGGTAATTAGGCACATGGTTGGTCCTATTTAAGTTACAACTTTTTACGCTTATTAGTTACTCTTACTCTTCCAAAAGCACACCACAAACATACAGTTATTTACACATATAATGTCTTAAAAAGTACTTATCTAATTTACATCAATGCTATGTCGAATGTAGCCCACAGATGGGCGGGCCCATACTATTTTAGACCGTCTGCGATTTTTAAAATTGTAATAAAACAAAAAGTCAGAATCTTACCTGTAAGGGTTTTTTTATATTTTTTATAATTATATGATAACAAACTGATGTTGATAATTACCAATATTTAACTTTGATTTTAAGAGGTATTGCCCATAATAAATTTTATTGTTTTTTAAAATTTTAACAAATTGAATTGGTATTCATAAAAAGGTAATGGTATAAATATAACTATACTATAATATATTGCATTGCATAGCAGATAATGACAATTTACATGCACTCTGTTAGTGAGGAGGCAATGGCAACCGAGAATCTAATTTTATTGGGGAAATTAGAATAACCAGGAAGTGACCTAAAGATCATGATGCATGTGTTTACAAATTTACAAAACTCAACTTATTCAAGGCACTAGTAATAGGGAATCTTGAGTAAATATGTATACATAATCCATATTAATAAAAAAGTCCAGTCATGCACCATGACTTAATGAGCGAATTTTCAAAGAAATCTACGTATTAATGGCTTATGATAATATAGGAAAATTTTGTATACAAATTTGCATGGGTGAAAAAAAAAATTGGTACCCAGGGATACGGGGTAAATGTATTTACCCTTCAATATGCACATCGTTGGAAAGCTCTTTAAGAGTACAGTTATTGTTGTTATGTACACTTTTATCATATTTTAATATAAAAGGGGGGGGGGTCAAATGGAAAAAAACTTTTTTTTGTACTGTTTTTTGACCAAATATTGTATACAAATTTGATCCCGAAATGAACTCTAAAAATTCTGGCCAAAGAACTCATTCTTTCTTTTTATATTATTGACATTTTACAATTTGTTTGAAATTTTTTATACATACAATATGAAACATTGAACATACATATCACAATATACATACATACATAAAAATAAAGTGTTAAAATTTAGGAATATCTTCAGAATGGCCTAAAACGGATTTCCATGGAATTTTTTTTACAAATTCGCATTACAAAAATTTTGAAGCCATTACAATAGCTTTACATTAGCTTAGCCAATACAATTAGCTAAAAAGGTAAATAAATCTTGAGAAATTCACAGCCTATAACTATTGTAATGACACTTTGCGGGCCTTTTTCAGCCAAGTCATTGATGATGGTGTACAGTCAATTTCTTTTCTTTAATGTACAAATATGTACATTATTGTTATTTTCAGGGATATAAATCATATAACCAAAATTAGATTGGGCGCAGAGNGACAGTTTCGAACTGATCTGCAATTAGAAACATTGTGAGAGCCTAAGCAGTTAAAGCATCTTGAGTTTTTCTTTACAAAATCACGGCGTTCTGGTACACTGAGATCTAAATATTTAGAGCAATGATACAGTTGATGGGGCTCATTGCATTTTAAACACGTTGAAACAAAGGATTTAGCGGTAGGTGATGGCGGTTTTGCGGAAGTTTCATTTCTGGCGGGGTTCACTGCGGTTGTTTGTTGAGTGGTCAAAACATCAGGTTTAACTTTAAAATTAGGTTTGTATGAAGTTCTGATTACATTATTTTTGCGGGAATCAGGTTTAATTGAATTAGAGGCGGGTTGACCGATACTTGATGTTATTTCAAATAACCGGCACTCTGATTTAACAAAAGATAAAAGATTATCGTAAGTAGGTATAGCTTGACCACTATATTTAGATTCGAATTCTTTTCGTGTATGAGGATCGAGCTGCCTAATTGCGATGCTAAATAAATAAAAGTCTGACAGATCTGGAAGATTCATTTTTTTAAGACCACTTACATTACAATTAATTTTGGTGATAAAATTTTGAAGCGAGTCAAGAGAGGGTTTATTAGGAATCGGCTCGACTTTAATTAATTGTTTGAAGAAATTGGTGGAAAGTACCCTGTCATAATTGTACCTGTCACACAACGCAGCCCATGCCGGTTCGAAATTTGATTCAGAGAGAGAAAAATCTTTAATGATTTCAGCGGGTTTATCAGCCAGCGTAGTGAAAAGATAATGCAATTTCTCAATACCAGATAATCGTTTGTTTTGGACCCAATGCTTGAAAAGATGTCCCTATATTGCGGCCATTCTGTCACAATTCCAGTGTAAGGCTTCATTGTCAAAGGTGGAAGGTGGTTGTAGTATTTAAAATTCTTCTCGCAAGAATTATCGGTTGCATTTTGATCCTTACTAGTAGCGGGAGCTTCAAGACGAATTTTATCCATAGCAAGGGAAATACTGGACTCTAATTCAGTAAATGCATTGAGAGGTTCATAGTTAGGGATATAATCTGGATTCAACTCTAATTCCACGTCAGTTATTTCATCGATAATATTTTCGAAATTTACTTTCTCTAGTCCTCGTACACCAATTAAAAACATATGTTTAGTTTTCTCATCGCCAAGATTGCCTATTAATTTGTGAAGGTTTTGCGCGCGAGCGAAAAGAGATTCTTTTTTAGAATGAAGCTTTTTTAATTTTGCTTCAAGTTTTGTTTTAACTGACTCAGCCATGATAAGGAAACTAATAAAATAATTAAAATAATAAACAGAAAAATATTTAATATAATGTATGAGCAGGGAAAATAAAACGATTCGAAGTTAATTATTGCGAAAATAATAATTAAAGAACTAGCGGGGTATATTAAAGCGGAAAGCTATCAATGAATCTTGTTATTGTTTTGATTTTGATAAGGAGACCAAGTGACACTGACAGAATAAATCAAAACAAACAGTTTAGGTAATAATATGCGTTAAAAAAAA
>KZ651281.1:633177-645857 GCA_001010745.2 Gerris buenoi
CCTAACCCTACCTGGCATTCCAGTCATAGTATCAGTGGAGGACGGACGTTTTTTCCTGCTACTTACACCGCACCGCTTCTCTGCTTGCTACCCGCTACCGCCGCTTCCACCTGTGGAATTTTTCAAGCCAAATTACCGCTCCCGCCTTCCATCTCTACTTCAAGATCCTTGAGGCTTACACCGCTGCTTCCTACAAACCTGCCGCCTTTTCAACTGACTGCCGCCCGCTACAACCGCCACTTCAGCCATACCAGTATGTTCTAATTCCTGTTAATAAAATATTTTCACCAAGCTATTCCGCTCCTTATTTCTTTACCCGCTTTATACAGTCCATTATTACTACCCGCTATTTTTTCACCTCCAGCACCGCTTCTGGTCGGTTTCCTTGCCCTATTATTGTGGTAAAAACCACCATATTTTTGGTCCTTAAAGGCCGCATATTTCAATTTATATTTATATTTTCTTTATTCTACATTTTATTTTCTATTTTCAATTTTGTCTATTTCAAGAATTATTTCTTATACTATACATTATTTTATATGTAACGTATAATTCGTGGCTTAATATTTATCTACTTTATTCTTTTATAATATCTATATAATACCTTTCCTTTCCTATATTTCCTTCCGCAAATATTTTTATATTAAATGCTCATTAATATTGTTTTGTATATGTATGTATTATATTATTTTTATAACATATTTCTAGATTTATGTGCAAGTTTGAATGGTGCATTTTAAATAGTTGTAATACCTTGTTGTCAGATTTTTTCTGCTTTTAGACTCTGATCCAACATAATTGAATTAAGTTCTCTTTCCGTCATTTCTCGCTTCCAATCTAATTACTATCACTTTTTTACTAATTTAATTATCTTCGAGTCTGAGAGCTCTTTAATTTTTTTTCTCGACTCTTCTTTTAGAACTTTGTTCTTATTTTATTTCCGTTTATTTATTTCTTATTTTATTTATTCTTTATTTATTTCCGCTTTATTTTTTCTCATCACTCAAGCTGCAAAGATTTTTCTTTGTAAGTGTAGAGCAAGCTCGTATCGGAACGCCTTGCCACTCTCGAGGTCGCTCGTTTCTAGGGCCTCAGTCGCCTTTCCCACTACTCCCGCTTCTACTGCCGCCTTCACTAGCTATCCTTCAGCTAAAGCTAGCGTGCACCTTCTAGCTACTACGGTCACGCCGCGGCCGCCGCGCGACCACTCTTACTTTACGCTATATTTAGAGTTCTCCTGGACCGATTTTCTCCAAAAAAGTTTCACTACATTTTGTTTACTTCCCCGCACATCGTCGACGCATTTATTGCTTTCCTTATTTACTTTTTATTTTATTTTTTTAGGGCTTCTTTTTATATTTTATTTTTCTTTCTTAAATTTTTTTTTCAACCATGTCTGAGCCTGCTAAACTTAGAATACTGAAGGAAAGGCTGAAGACCTATTTCTCCCGTATCCAACAAACCTTCGATTTAATATCTGCCATCGAAACTGATCCTCGTGCCCGAAACAACTTCCTAATAAAGTTTCAAACAATTACCACCACACGCACGCAGTTTCATGACCTTGTGGAGGAAATCGCTCTAATGGAGATGGAAATTAATCCCGAAGCCACTCCAAATTTTCAACAAATCAACGCCTTCGATGATTTATATGGAGCTGTGGTTATCGCAAATGAAAATATCAAAACATGTTTACAGGCATCTACGTCGGCTGCAACCCCTTTGGTTCCTCCGACTACCGTGCCAGAACAACGGGCAAAACTTCCAACCATAAAAATCAAGCCTTTTACCGGCAAGGTGCAAGACTGGCCCGAGTTCCGTGACATGTTTCAAGCCGTAATTAATTCCAACAACCAACTATCAGATGCTGAAAAATATTATTACCTTCGCACTTCGCTTGGGGCACCAGCCTTAAAAGTCATAAGTGGGTTTCCGCCATCCGCTGAGCACTATCCGTCCGCTTTAAACGCCCTCCAGGAACGTTTTGAAAATAAACGTCTTCTGGCCACCCACTTCTTCGATGAATTATTTTCCTTTGAAAAACCTCCACAGTATCCATCTTCTAGCATTTTCGAGCAGTTCCTAGCCCGGTTTAACGATGCCGTGGTTGGTCTACACAACTTGAGCATACATGACTTGAGCGATTTCATAATTCTTAATTTAGCCTTACGCCGCTTAGACCCACAAACACGCAGGGGTTTTGAGAAAGAGAACGTAAACACAGAATTTCCTAAATACGCTGATCTAATCGTTTTTGTAAAAAATCAATTAAAAATATGCGAGTTCGTTCCCGCTAAAAGAAGTTCTTCTGTTACTAAACAGGATTCTACTAAACCTTATTTTACCAGCAAGAGAGTTTTTCTTAACACCCCTGGTAACCACGCTTTACCGCAAACGCTTCAGATTAAACCGCAAACGCTTCCCAAATCACCGCTACCGCAAATCGCCAATACAGGGTCTCTTTGTCCCCTGTGTTTTTCACCTCATGCACTTTACCGATGTCCTAAGTTTCAAAACTTGTCCACGGAACGGCGCGGCGCATAAACACAGTTAAAACGCTGAAAGCCTGCTCCAATTGTCTGTCAGTTTCGCACCCGCTTAAGCAATGTCGCTCAACATCCACGTGTTTCCGATGTGGCCAATTACACCATACGATGCTTCACTTTGAAAATAAGTTAGGATCTTCTTCAAGTAACACCAATAAAACCGATTTCACTCCTCCTAAAAATCCTCCTTCTGCTGGTCTTCCTGCCGCTTCCGCTTCACTTGTCAACTCAATTAAACCACCGCATCAGATGGGGCCCGCTCAAACACAGCCGGTCTCTCCACACTTTTCTCACGTCCTACTCGGAACCGCTCTTCTTCGATTCGCCACTAGTGACGGCAGTTATGTATCCGCCAGGGCTTTAATTTATCCCGGTTCAACAAGAAGTTGCATAACCACTGAACTAGTTTCCCATCTACGTGCTAAGATCCGCCCTATGCATCAACCCTTTGTAGGTCTTGGGAACACGCCAGTGGCTCCTGGTAATGGATTTGTTACCTGCACTATTACTCCTCACGGCCAACTCCAGCCTTGTTTTACCACCGAGGCTGTAGTTCTTCCTAACATAATTGGTCCTACACCACCCGCAGCTCTACCCAGTCACATTCGGAAAGTTTATCAAACCCTTCCATTAGCAGACCCGTCTTTCGGTGAACCCAGACGGATAGATTTTCTCCTTGGAGCCGATCTTTTTCTTCTAATCCTTGCACCCCGCTACAACAAGTACTCCAATCAAGGCGTCCTTAACACTGTTTTTGGAGCCGTAATTATGGGTCCTCTACCCAATAAACCATTTTCCTCTTCACCTGTTACCTGCCTTGCTACTCAACCGGACAATCTAGCTGACGTTCTTCAGCGATTCTGGGAAGTAGAAGAGATTGTCCCGGCACCAGTTTCAAACCCCGCCGACCAAATATGTGAAACTCATTTCGCCTCTACTCACCGCCGCACTGCTGGTGGACGCTATGTTGTTAAACTTCCTTTTAAGCCGCACGACCTCAAGTTTCCTGAATCGCACCAAGTAGCCATGAAACGCTTTCTCTTTTTCGAAAACCGTATTCACCGCAACCCAAAGCTCACAGCACAATGCCTTGACTTTCTAAATGAATACGCTAAATTAGGACACATGCAGCCTGCTGTAGAAAACCCAGCTTATTTCCTTCCTTATTTCTGTGTGTACAACCCTAAGTCAATCACCACGCCTGTGCGCGTCGTCTTTGACGGAAGTGCCAAGGCATCACACGTTTCATTAAACGATGTACTTTATACAGGTTCCAAGCTGCAAAAGGAAGTCCCTGAAGTACTGCACAAATTTCGACTTCATCAATTGGTATTTTCTTGCGACATTGTAAAAATGTATCGCCAGATTTTGTTAGCTGAAGAAGACCGCAAATTCACTACCATTTTATTCCGCGAAAGCCCAGCTGAACCTATCCGCAACATTCAACTTAACACTGTCACTTATGGACTTAGTCCTTCCACCTGGCATGCCCAACATGTATTTTTACAGTTCGTGCATGACGAGGGTGCCCTATTTCCCGCTGCTTCTCTAGTGATTTTTGAGATAATTACGGGATCCGATAGCCTTGATGATTTAATTCAGCTAAACGATCAACTGGTCGATCTTCTAAGAAAAGGAGGGTTTGGGACCAGTAAATGGATTCGTAATTCTCAAACATTCTTAAATCACATTGAGAGTTCCTTTAGTAACCCCTTGATTATTATTATTAATGACAATTACCGCACAGTTAATATCCTCGGCACTCGTTGGGAGCCTGAAAAGGATATTTTCTCCTACAGTGTTACCGAACTACCTCAACCTAAAGTTCTTACTAAACGTACCACTTTAGCATTCATTGACCACATATTTGACCCCTTGGGTTTCTTGTCACCGCTAACCTTTCTTTATAAATGCTTCATGCAATCTCTCTGGAAATCTGGAATTTCCTGGGATGATCTTTTGTCACCAGAACAACAAGCTCAGTGGCAAAATCTTACCACTAACTTTCTATCTCTTTCCCGCATTCGCCTTAAACGCTCTGTTCTGCCTTTTCCAACCTCATTCGCCTTTTTTCCGATTGTTCAAGATTCTTCCTACCATGGTCTTAACAGCACCTTACACCTACTTTATTGTTAAGTCCCCCCTTCGAGAATGATTCTCAGTCAAGACTTCGCAAGGTCTTCTGAAACACCTTGTTCAGAAACTTCGATTTTCTTTTAATTTAATTTATTTTTATTTTTTCTCTCTTTTCTCTTAGTAAACCTATTTATTTAGTCTTCATTTTTTTCTATTGCTTTAACTACCATTTCTTTAAAAGATAGATTTTATCATTTGTTTAAAAGGTCCAATTTTGTTTTGATTTGCTACGCACTGCACCGCACATATATCTTACTATCTATATATATATCAACCTGTATTTTTATTATTTTTCTATCCAACCTCTCCCGCTTATTCCCCTCCTAATTCCTTACTTCTCCTATCCATTTTTGTAGCTACTTTTGAAGTCCTTCGGCACTTCAAGGTGGCGGCTATGGTGGATTATTTTATGTTGGGAATTTTGAGTGAGAACATTGCCCCTAGAGTTAGTCTAGTTCGCCTGATCTCTCCTAGGGGCANCCAATTAAAAGAGTGTCTCTGTCACGTTTGGAATTATGTGCTGCAGTATTGTTATCAGGACTAGTTCAACAAACGTCTAACACATTGAAATTGAAATTAGATTCTATTACTTTTTGGACAGACTCAACTGTAGTCTTATAATGGTTATCACTATCTGGAACACGTTTGTATTTGTGGTTCACTTACCCTACAAAAAAATAATTCATGAGTATATCGATCAAGGACATATGGTCAAGATTAATGAAGAGGAATTAAAAAATAAAATAGCAGTTTACTTACCTCATCATTGCGTAATGAAGGAAACCAGTACAACCACCTCTTTACGTGTTGTGTTTGACGGTTCAGCACAAACGTCGACCTCAATTTCAATAAACGATTGTCTTATGGATGGAGCTATTTTGCAGGACAATTTATTATCAATATGTGTACGATTTAGAAAAAATAGAATTGCTATGACGGCAGAAATTGAAAAGATGTTCCGTTAGGTATTAATATCCAATGATCAAGACGTTGGACTATTTATACTCTGGAGAGATGATCCTAAAGAGGAACTGAATATTTATCAATTAAAAACTATTGCATATGGAACCAAATGGGCACCGTGGTTAGCAACAAGAACTTTACTGCAGTTAGCAAACGAAGGTGCTACTTCATATNTTATCAATTAAAAACTATTGCATATGGAACCAAATGGGCACCGTGGTTAGCAACAAGAACTTTACTGCAGTTAGCAAACGAAGGTGCTACTTCATATCCTAGGGCTGCAAAAATATTGAAATCAGATTTCTACATGGATAATTTACTCAACGGGTGTGACGAGCCTTGTGAAGCTTTAGACATACGAACTCAATTGAAACAGTTACTTGAAAGTGGAGGATTTCATTTACAAAAGTGGTGCAGTAATCATAAGGCACTGATTGATACTTTACCTTCTAAAGATATGGAGACAAAAACAGTTCACTTTCTAGACAATTCTAACGATAAAAACTTTATGCATATTTTGGAATACGATTACTGATAACTATCAGTTCGCTGTACATCTTAAATCTATTAAAACTCATACAAAGCGTACTATACTGTCAGAAATTGCAGCCATCTTCGATCCTCTTGGACTGATAGGCCTAGTCATATCAAGGGCTTAATTGGTCATGCAAGATATTTGGCTGTTAAAATTAAGTTGGGACGATGCCTTACCTCCTGAAATTTTAAACAAGTGGCTCTCATTGACAGGTACTATTTCGGATCTCAATCAACAATCAATTACGTATACCAAGATACATTAAAGGATTAGACCACGTCACGAATCTACAACTCCACGGATTTTCAGACGCTTCCGAGTCAGGTTATAAAGCACGTATTTACCTACTTTGCGTAGACTCGTCTTATAATATCTCTTTTCGTCTTATTTGTTCCAAGGCTAGAGTTGCTCCAATTAAAAGAGTGTCTCTGTCACGTTTGGAATTATGTGCTGCAGTATTGTTATCAGGACTAGTTCAACAAACGTCTAACACATTGAAATTGAAATTAGATTCTATTACTTTTTGGACAAACTCAACTGTAGTCTTATAATGGTTATCACTATCTGGAACACGTTTGTGGCCAATAGAGTGTCGCGCATTCAAACCATTTCCAATATTGAGAATTGGAGACATGTCAGTGGAACTGATAATCCTGCTGATATTGCATCTCGCGGGTCCCATGCTAATGATTTAATCCAATCGAAACTTTGGTGGAATGGTCCAGAATTCCTTCATCATACTTCTTGTTGGGAATCACCTGCAATCATAAAATTTCATTTAGAACAAGATTTACCTGAACATAAAAGAAAGGTTACAGTTTCAGTCTTAACATACGATTATTCAATACTTAATAATTATTCATGGTATAACAAATTAATACATGTAATTGCTATATAATAGGATTTAAAAACAATTGTTTTCATCAAGGAGAAATAGAGAAAGTAATCACACTATAACTCGAGATCGATTAGTTGAGGAATTAACAATACCGGAGTTAAGATATGCATTAACAGTATGTGTTAAACTTGTACAAAGAGAGAGTTTTCTAGAAGAATATAATTCATTAAAAAATAACTGACCATGAAGGAAGAAGAGTAAGCTGATCCAGTTAAACCCATTTCTTGATAAAGATGAAGTAATCAGAGTTGGTGGTGGTCTTCAAAAATCGATGCTCACTTCAGATAAAAAACATTAAATAGTAAGTTCGACCAACTGTACTACAATTTTAATACGCCATGAAAATATTAGGTTATTATTATTACTAGCTGGATGCCAAGCTGTCATAAACTCTCTGCGACAGCAATTCTGGCCTCTTTCAGCAAAATCTGCTGTCAGGCAAGTTATTCGTAAGTGCGTTACTTGTTTTCGTACAAAACCGTCAGTGTCAGAACAATTAATGGGTCAACTTCCACAAGAATGTGTTACACCTTCAAGACCTTTCTTAAACACTGGTATAGACCATAGAGAATAGACTTAAAATAGAGTTGACATTTGGCGCGATTTCTTGTCCCTTCATGAAAAGTGACATCAGCGCTATCTGTTGTTCGTTGCATCATCTAAAAAAGGAGTGGGGATGAAAATAGCGCATTTAGTTCCTCTATGCCTCTACTAGGTGTCGCTAGTAGTCATCCCCGAAAATTATCATTTTATAAATACTATGCTTAGTTATTACAAGTGTCACTTTAATTTGTTTTTTATCACATCTTTTTTTTTAAAAATTTTATTTAGTAACAAAATGTTCATATAAAGTAATTTAAAGTAACAACTTGTAATAAACTAAGCATAGTATTTATGAAATGAGAACATAAAGAACAAACCTAATATACTTTTTTGTCACAACCTTTTTATTTTATTATTTTATTATTGGTGTTAGAGCAGCCTGGAACACAGCATTTTCTGAATCTTTTGACCATAGTAAAAGGAAATTGATGTCGGTGAATTTAAAGAAAACAACAAATTATAATTAGGCTTCGAAAATGATTCACACAATTCTTTAAGTACTGAAAAATTTAGTAAAATAAAAACCGTCAACAATCCTTTTAATTATCTAAGACCAAAATAAACCGCTGTCATTTTTCGTTTGTCCCCCTTTTTCTTAAAATTATTGAGAGCAGCTCATTTTATGAGCCGTTGCATAAACTATTTTCCAACTTTTGTGACGTCATGATGGGACACGGGATTTTTTAACGAATGCCACCCCCCTGGTATAGACTACCTAGGTCCAAAACAATATTTACCTTATCGAAAACGCGGTGTACAGGCTGTTAAGGGATATATTGCTCTTTTTGTGTGCCTCAGTACACGAGCCATTCATTTAGAATTGGTTGCAGATTTGACATCTGAAACTTTTCTAAACGCACTAACCAGATTTACGTCTAGAAGAGGATAGTGCTTGACCATATGGTGTGATAACGCTACCATTTTTGTTGGAGCCAACAATTACTTAAAAAATTTACTTATTTCTGACAAGGTTAAAAATTATTTTGTTGCTGAAGGCATAGAATTTAGATTCATTCCTTTTAAATCCCCCCATTTTGGAGGCCTATGGGAGGCCGGAGTGCTCTCTGTTAAATACCATTTGCATAGAATATTACATAACACTCAATTAACTTATGCGGAATTTTGTACAGTTCTTTGTAAAATTTAAGCATGCTTAAACTCACGTCCTTTGACACCCATTTGCTCAGATCCCTCTGACTATAATGCCTTAACTCCATCCCATTTCCTTATTGGAGACTTGTTAACAGGCATACCAGAAGAAGATGTCTCAAGCATCCCACTTAACCGTTTGTCTCGTTGGCAACATCTCAGGCAACTAACTCAACATTTCTAGCAGCGTTGGCAGCGTGACTACATAAGCCAACTTCATGAGCGCGCCAAGTGGAAACAAACTGGTGCAAATCTCAAGGAAGGGACCTTAGTCCTTATCAAGGAGGACAACATTCCACCCCTGCAGTGGATTCTCGGATGAGTGATTGAAACCTACCCAGGGAGCGACGGACACGTCCGTGTAGCTGCAGTCAAGACATCTCGAGGCACCTTCAAGAGGGCTATTTCTAAATTATGTCCATTACCTATTGAAGAAACGGCGTCTCTTCAAGGAGGCCGGGATGTTAGGTCCGGACCTAAGTTGGTACGGCCTTGGTGAACTTAGGGCTTTGGCCACTAGGTTTGCTGAGGTCGCGCCTCAGGACCGGGCCTAGCTTCAGTCTCTCTTAAAACATCAAGAAGGCTCCACGTATCTTAAATTATTTTTTTTTAATTTTTATTTAAACTAAACATACCATACAATACAGTCCTATTCATTTATATCCTTCAACAGTGTTTTGTGTTTTTTATTTACATATATACATTCAATACCCGATTCAATTTTCAAGCGACAACAACCAGACTTCAATAATATTAATATGGATGTTCAATGTTTACATGACGCTGCAGTACAGCCAATGACTCCACTATCGTTTTTAATTAAAGATCTACTAATCATTGAACTTATTTAACAGAATTAACAAATATAAACAAATTATTTTATTATTAAAACGTTTATTAATTAAATATTACTTATTAAACTATACTATTTAATGTTATAAGATAGAGATAACAGTATAAACTGTCATTGCCAACATTATAAAAGTAAACTTTTGACTGCCTACGCATCAAAATAAATTTTTCCGTGGTAGGCTGTGAAAACAGTAACTTTAGAGCCTAAAAAACTAAGCTAAAATCAATTTTTTCATTACGTGGACTTAAAAAATATTTTCTTTACTCCTGGCAGTAAAGAAAAATTTTNTTATAAAAGTAAAAATTTTGATGCCTAGGCAGTTAAATTGTTTCCTCATTTCACCGCCTAGGCAGTAAAATCACATTTCTCTGCCTAAAATAAGTTCAGTAATGCCTCATTTTGCTGCCGCAAGTAGATAAAATTGTTTTTTCACAATCCGCAATGCAAATTAGGGTTTCACAAAGGAAAAACAATTTTGACCTTGGGATGACCTTAAAGGGCATGCTCAAGGACATAGTCAAGGTCATATTTTACGTAAAATTTCTCTTTCTTTTCAAATCCTGAAACTTTTTTTTAAAAAAAAAATGCATTTCTGACAAGTTATTCAGGGGTTTACATACTTTTTCTGCCACTCTGTATAAATCCCGTAAATGTGTGTGAATGTTTATATATTTAATTAATAAAAACTATTGACTAAAAATGTTGATAAAAAGTAAAAATAAAATGTGAGAAAGAAAATTAAGAAGATGATTGTTGATTGATGTTTTATTGTAAATATTTTTAAAATACTTAACAAAACATTTGTCTTTTGTTTGCTTCAGAGTTATACAGCGATAGTTTTTTTATGAGGTACCCATGGTCAGGTTCGATTTTATCAGTCATGTACCTGATCATTGTAAAAGTACTACAAAAGTTCATGGAAAACAGACCGGCCTACAATATTAAGAATATTATGCGGATCTACAATGTTACGCAAGTTGTTGTCTGCGGCAAGCTAGTATTAATGGTAATGTTATAAATCAAGTACTATACATTTTATTAATGTAATTTTAGTAATTAATTTTATGTCCATGAACCAGGATGAGGGATCGCGGCCACTTTACAAATTTACTCAAATTAACATTCGTTTTTTTAGGGTAATCATATTATATACGCTACTATTATTTGCTTAAATAAAATTTTAGTATTTCCTCGTTCCGCCCAATATGAACGCAAAAAAAAAAACAATTTTAAATCGATCCCCCTTCGCACCTTCGTAATCCCCCGTAATAATTACGATCCCCGTAATAATTACGATCCCCTTCGTAAATGAAATAATACATTTTGAGAAAAAAAGTAAATTAGCTTTAATGGACTGTAGGTTGAATAATGTATACATAACAATAAATAATATAAATAAAAATAAATATTATTATTATTACTATAACAATAAATAAATATATATAATATTGACCTAGAAATTATATATGAATTATCTGTCTGTGGTGAGGTGGAGTGCTGTGGCAGAGATGTTTCAGATGAATGTCGAACTTTGTGTGGGCAGAGCACCAAGGCTGGATACCAGCAAAAATAATGAAGAAAGAGTTCTTCCGTCTGGATGCCAAGGCTGGTTGAACAACTTAAGTGAAAAATGGCTTTATATGTAAAAAACAAGGATTGCCACAATGCCAAAAATCAGGATCCACATACACTCCCTATCTACTCTTAGAATCTTCCCTCCAAGAATTTGGGCAGTTAAATATTTGAATATTTAAACTTTAATTTAAGCAGTTAACTTAGGTTATACACAAATTAATTGTTAATTGTTTTCAGTCGTTTTCGCCTGTAATATGGAGGACTTACCTAGAAGATCTATGTCCACCTGATGATTTGCTATCGCCTTTCTACGTAACTGTGAGTTGATATTATTTATCTATATTCTTTATTATATATATCAAATATTTTAGTGGATCTGCCGTTTGATTTTTCCGTTATTTGGTTGAAACCATTAATATTTCTTTTTCCTTACTCTTTAGGGCAATGAAATTGGTTTGCTGTATATCTTCTTAAAAGTACTAGATTTATGCGACACAGTAAGTATAAATTTAACTACATTAGTTAAAGAATTTGTCATAATTGTTCAGAAGATTTCGTTCTGATGAACATTTCTAGTGATTGATCAAAGTACATAATTATTTTTGTGGATTATTATCCAATTGTGAGGAGGCCCCGATTTACCAATGGACAGACTGGGAAATTGCCCAGGGTGGCAATTTCTGGGGGGCCGAAAATTATTATTATTATTATTTCTAGAACAACGGAAAAAAATATATAAATATAAAAAAAGCAACGCACTTGCGAAAAAAACACAACAAACTTGTGTAAACCACGCATTTTTCGCAAGGTGTTACCGATTTTGCTAAGAAAAATCGAAGAAAAAGGTCCATGTAGTTATGTTACTTAAAGTTTTCAAGAATAATGAAGGATTATATCAAGAAGAAAGATGATTATATTAACAGGCTATTTATTCACTTACTGTAATTCGCTTCATCAAACATTTGACTTTTTCCTTATTTTCAAAATGTTAATGTTTATTTCATACACGAACTGTGGAAAAATCCATGAGTAATATTTTTTCATTTTCATATCCAAGTATCTATTGCGTGTATTTTCTCTTTATTAAAGATATAACTATTTTAATTCACGTGTTTACGAGGATTTGTTAAAAACAAATTGATTTTACACTTAAATAAATAGTCATGCAAACTGGTACCTTTACAATTATTATGTCCATGTATGTTTGCAGTTTTCACTAAAAATAGGTTATAAACAAGTAAGGCGCACTTCACTTAAGTACGTAAGGCGATAATCGCCGGTTTCTGTGCGACTTAGTTAAAATATTAATTGTAATAGTTGCCTTTTCTTTTTCTACACTTTAAGACCTTTAAATTGATGTATAACATGCCATGGAAACTTTTTAAACTAAAAACTTTTTTTAGTCACCCGCAATATTGGCCG
>KZ651281.1:651461-675948 GCA_001010745.2 Gerris buenoi
AAAAAAAAAAAAAAAAAAAAAAAAAAAAAAAAAAAAAAAAAAAAAAAAAAAAAAATTAATTATCAGTTAAAGTTGTATACAAAAGGAAAATATGTATGTACCGTCACTAGAAGTTAAATTAAATATTTCATAAAAATAGATTACATATTATTAACACTCAAATAGCGATAAACTTGTCTTTTTTACAGAACAATAAATTATACTATACTATTAATTTATTTTCTTATTTATTTTTAGGCGTACCTTATTTTATCGAGAGGCTTACCATGCTAAGTAGAACGCCTAACGGTCCATCGGTGGTAGCAACTCTTCGCTACGGGGACGCCAACGCCGATGTATTTCTACCAAAAAGACTCGTTCCGGCGTTTTCAGAAGATGTTGTGGAGGCTTATAATAGAGCCCCACATTTGCGCCTCATATTTCGAGGGATGTTGGGGAACGCCTTCAACATCATATTTGAAGAAACTTAAAATTTTATACAAAATAAAAAAATTGTATATCTATATTAATAAATAAAAAATAATACTTTAATTATTTATATTTTTTAAATTTCTCCCCCCGTTATCACTAAATTATAGTTTTTATTTATTAATTTAACTATTTTAATAAGCATGTTTATTGGAGTGTTTAGCTTTATAATAATAAATAAATAAATAATACTTAATGTGAAATAATAACACTATAACACTTAAGAATGTCTAACTATTTTTCGAATTAATATTTATATAATTTAAATAACTATATCAGCTACTGGTAGAGAATACACACTTGAACTGATATTTTTAAAAACATTTTAGACATATATACTGTTCATATACTCGTATTGTCTATATTGAATTAGGTAGGTCATGAAGAAATTAATTTTGGTGTTACTAAACTGAAGAATGTAATATCACTCTCGCTTTTTAATGGAGGCCATCCTCGGAGAGGCCAGACCGTGCGTGCCGTTGCAGAACAATAAGCCAGGTACTTAATATGTCTCAGATCGTTCCTTTCATTGTCATAGTCCAGACTAGCTCAACCGAGGAATACTAATGCAACTAATATACATTTTTATTATTATAAACATTTATTTCTCAACTATACTTTTTTTATTGAATTATTTATATGATTTCCTTTTTCGGGGCCGTGAGCGACGTCGAGAGCGAAAACCGTTAGGTCCAGTGACCTTCAAGTGTCCTTACACGGTCAATGTCCTTAAATGGGTCAAGGTCGGTTGCGGGAACATTTCAGTGACCTTGGAGTGTCCTTGTACGGGTTGGAGGCGGTCGGGGACCGTTTCCGGTAACCTTCGAGTGTCCTTGTAGGGGTCAGGGGCCGGAGGCGGCAGGTGCTCCTGGGCTCCTACTTTTGCCTCGGCTTATTTTCTCTACTTGCATATTTGAGTGCATATACTAGGGATAAGTGCATATTTTAGTGCATAAATTTTTGGGATAAATTGCATATATTATGTGCATAATTTGCAATTTTCGAAGGCATATATTGAGGTTTTTAAGTGCTTATTGATCCGAACTCTAATCATAAATATCTCAGTCTTTTTTAAAGGGGGGGGGGGGCGGCTGCAAAAGGTTTTTTCCCAGGAATTACATATAATTTGAAAATTAGTAGATGCCGGCCAACACTCGATGCGGGCGCGATGAGGACTTGTATGGCCTCCCTTCACCGTTACCGTGTGACGTCCGGTACTTGGCCATCACACGGCCGTCATATGGTGCGGGCACGGTGCGGACAAGTGTTGCCCGGACGTAAGCTAGAAGCCACTCAAATCGGCCGACTATTGGAAGTATAGAGCATAAAATAGGCATTAGAGCATAAACTTACAAATACACTTATTATGTCTTTATAAAATATGCAAATACACTATGGTCCTTTTGTCACCTTCAGTTTAGTTTTTTCCTTAAGCAAGTAAGGCGCGCTTTATGCAAGTAAGTGAGGCGATAATCACCGGTTTCTGTTAAATTAGGTATTAATTATTAAGTGCGGAATTTCAATATAGTTGCATACATTCACTTTCTATACTTGAAGACTTTAAATGTATAACATGTCATAGTGACAAAAAACTTTTGTTTAGACACCCGCCATATTGGCCACCATCTTGGAAATGATACGTGTGAACACTCCCAAAACGTGTACAGTTGTCACAAATGTGAGCCAAATTGCATGTTCCTAGCTATAGTAGTTTAAGTAGATTATGAATTGAAACATGCCATCGGACAGACGCCAACAGACAGGCAGACAGACAGACAGAGCCGTTGTATAAGGTTTCTTTTGGTACTTTGTACAGAAACATAAAACGTGAATAAATTAGCAGGTCAAGGAGTGCTAATAAGAAAAAAATCGTGGGGCGTTGCGGGAAATCCGGTAAGGAAACGAATTTTCTTACGCTTTTCATTAAATATAAATTATAAAATCACAATCCCAATTATACGATACTATCTTCTTATACATGATGGAGTTAAAAAAGAGAAAAATTAAAAGTAACTAACTATTTGCACTAGCGGAGTTAAGACAAAATTAAAAGAAACCCTTTTTATTATCTTTGAAGTGAGCGTCTTCCAATAAATAATGTATTATATATTGAGAAAAAAGTTAGGTATGATAAGTTTATAGTTAAAGCAGATGGATGTAGAGACGAATAGGACTGTCCCCTCAGATTCCGCCGCCGTATTACTCCAATTAAAATATTATAAATCACCAACACACAAAAACTTCTGCTTGTATCAGGTTTAAATTTTACATGCCTGTTTCAATTTTACATTAGACGATGTGTAAGAAATTTTATTAAAATCGTTGCGTTAGAACGTACGATATCGGTAAACATTTTGTTTTCTTTATTTTAAACTCTTAGGTCCCACTTTAATAAATTTAGTGATATTCATCACTTCATAGCAGTGTCGGTGTTCGTTTTACTAAAGAAACAATAAAAAGTTGTTTGTCTTAAAATAGATGAAGTTAGAATTTTTTCCCGTTCTCAAATTCCAATTTTAGATTTGAAGCTTACGCCAAAGTTTGATGTTTTTGACAAAATGGCATAAAAAACTTTTAAAAGTATTATATATATTTAAAATCTACTCTTCAATACCTATCATTCGATACCCCACTTAAATTTTTTAAAGAATTGAATTAAAATTATCTTCTCCCCCTTTGTTTTATTATTTTGCATTAGTTCAAAAGTTTTATGATCTAGATAAAACTAGTAATTGTGCAATTGTGCAGATGGACAAACTACTCTAAGTGTCTCAGTTGCCGTGGAGAACACTTGTCGGGTTTCTGTCGAAAGGCAAACGTCAGTGGTTTGTGGTCGGTGTATATTCTGAAGTCACGCCCTTCTAGCAGACTATGCTGAAAGTACGCCAGAGTATACGGCGAGCAATTCCCTGTCATAAGTGCACCTTTGCATCGTCTTGGCCTTGCGTTGCGAAGGCCAAAGGGCATTCGGACAAACTCAAAAAGTTCAAATGGTGTGATGACTGCAGTTTTTGGAATGTCATTAGGTTGGACTGGAATTTGGTGATAAGCCTTAGTCAGATATAATGATGAAAATATTTTCTTACCATCTAATCCTTGAGTTAGGTCGTGAATATGAGGCGGTGGGTATCGGTCGGGAATTGTGACTGCGTTAAGCGCCCATAATCACCACAGGGACGCCAGGTATTGTTCTTTTCAGGCACCATGTGTAATGCGCTAGCCTAATGACTGCTTGATGGATGGCAGATTCCTTGAGCTATCATAGATTCGAATTCGGCTATAGCGTCTTTCAGTTTCTTCGGACAAAGTCTACGAGCCTTTGGGTTAACTGGTTGACCTGAGGTGATTATACGGTGAGTTGTTAAATGCTTAATTTCGGTGGGAAGAAAATCTTTCATGATCTGCGGAAAAGATGTTCGAAGTAATTGATAGTATATACTTTCTTCCTCTACAGCTCTTATCACAACTGCTTTCTCGTTGGATATTGATACTGGAGTTCTGGTGTTCGTCAAACCGTCTCTTAATGGTTTTCCTCTTAGGTCGATGATGATGTTATGTTGCGTGAGGAAATCTGCTCCAAGAATCAGTGTGGTAACCTCTGGTACGTGGAAACTCCAAGTACACTTTCGACGGAGTCCAAGGTCGACCATAACACGATGTTCACCATAAGTCCGAATTCCAGTTCCATTGGCTACAAATATTCTGAAGGATGGATCGGGGACTCTTCTACGAAGGCGGTTGGCTGGTAATACTGAAAGGTCAGCGCCCGTATCGATTAAATATTTCCAGGCCATGCTCTTATCGGTAATCCATAGGCGGCTCGATTTATGTTCACCCTGCTGCACCGCCGCGAGTGTAGGGCTTCTTAGTTTTTTGTTTCTTTGTTCTTATTGGCCATTGAACAAGATTTTCTGCGTTTGCGAGCATCCTTTCCATATTCTTGATGATACCAGCATATATCTGACTCGTCATTGTAACTCTTCCTAGAAGTTGACCTTCTTCGGGAGTTATATCGATAGCGAGAACTACTTCGATATCTTGGTTTATAACGGCCACGAACAATTGCCGCAAGTTCATTAATTTATTTAGTTAATGCTAATACTTCCAATTGTATTAGATGTTGGATCTCTTGATGTTGAAGAAGCATTGTTAGATTCGTGGTTGATTGTGCATACCTGACTACTTGTAACTTCTGTTATTTTGTCTGCGAGTATAGCTATAGCAGTTTTTGAAAGGTCGGTCTCATCGTCACTAACAGAAAGAATCGCTTGTGTTTGAGAAGGTAATCTTTGTAACCAAAGTGAACGCAAAATTTGGTCAGTTACTTTAGAACTAGCAAGCTCCCTCATGCGTCTTAGTAGTAGACTTGGTTTATCATCGCCAAGTTCTATGCTAGTCAAAAGTTGGCAAATCTTGCTTTCTTCCGAATCGGCGAATGAACTGACAATTTGCTTTTTTAGTGCTTCGTATGCTCCGTCTCGTGGAGGAGAGGCTACAGTATCCGAAACATGGTCTAAAATGTACATTTCTAAAGCTCCTACGATGTAGTGGAATTTAGTTTCGTCTTCTTTAATGCCGGAAATTTTGAATTGGGATTCTATTTGTATAAACCAAAGGCGGAGCTTAGTTTTCCCAAAGAGTGGAATTTTGATGGACACTCGATTTAAATATGGTTGGTTCGTCGCTACATCTGATTTATTGCCTTGAGAGAAACTTGAAGAGGTATCGTTGGGATTAACGGGGTTTGGTTGCGGTAACATTTTCAGATTTTTCGAATTTATTTATTTTTTAAAATGTCAATAATTTTGTAGTAAAAAATTAAACTTACAAGGGTCGAATTTTGAATGCTCATTCGATTGTTCTAACTCACAAGTCGTGGGTCACCACTTTGGCGGGAGAGAGAGGGTCTTAACGTATATATTATTACAAAAAAAAAATATATTTTTACATCTACACAAATCCAACTTATATTTATAAATTTACAATACAAACGAGTATAAATATTTCATTTGTCATGTGTCAATACATTATGACAGCATCCGCCACAGTTTTAGCGATCTTTATTCATGCATAGCGGTGTCGTTGTTGGTTTTACTAAAAAATGTTATTTGAAAAAAAAAAAAAAATGTTATTTCCATCGAATAGACGATGATAGAATCTTTTCCCGTCCTGAAATTCCATTTTAAATTTGAAGCTCATGTTTACGCGAGAGTTGCGCGCGAACTCTTTGACGGATCACGCTGTCCAACGAAATTAGCATGAGTATTAGTAAGAGGACCATGTATAATTTGGTCCTCGTCGAATACAATTTAAACTAAATCGGTCAACTTTTACTCAAGTTATCGTCGGACACGTAAACGTTACACACAGAAACACAAGATGCATATTTCGTTGAATGTAAGAAGCTCGCTTACGCTCGCTTCAATTATTTTTATAAAAATAACATTTTCTCTAAAAATCAAATATAGGACCACTTCTATCTTCACCAATTTAAGAAAATTGCACCCTTGGTTACAGGGCGCATGGTACGAAATTTTCAATACCATAAATCTTCTTTCCAAAACATGCAGGAAACTTTATTAAAACTGACTTTTTTCGAAAAATGTTTTTTTCTTTCTTTATTTACACCTATAGTTAAGTCGATCCGGGGACACACCGGATACAGGGTGATTGGCGATATATGTACAAAAATAAATAGGGTGACTCTAAACATCATTGGCTACAAAAAACGTCATATAAACCATAGGTCTATTTTCAACCGTTTTCCCACAAGGTCAAGATTTATGATTTTTTTAAGATCGCAAACGTTTGCTCATAAAAACCGTTATTCCTTCAAAAGTATAAAAGCTAGAGCAATATTTTTGGTTTCTTTGTAAAGCTGACCAAATTCCCTATAAGTAAAGTGTAATTTTAATATTCATAACTTTAAATTACACGACAAAAAATGTATAGAAAAACAATTTTTAAGAAAAAAAATTAAAAAAATGTTTTTTATTGGTTCAATAATTTGTTAAAGAAGCAAGCTTAAACTAGGCGGACTTCATAAAAAACATCCTTATTTACAAATGTTTCGATTGATATGAATATTATTACACATTCATATGGCAGAATTTTTAGTAAAAATCACTGAAAGAAAAAAAGAAACGTGTTTATTGTTGTTATTGTTTACATGTAGATGAGTATACTAAACCAATCTTGCATCTTTTAATATGTTTTTAATTATTTTCTCACCTGTAAGTCAAAAATAGCAACAAAAACATGTTTCTTTTTTACTTTCAGTGATTATTACTAAAAATTCTGCTATATGAATGGGTAATAATATTCATATCAATCGAAACGTCAGTAAATAAGGAAGTTTTTTATGAAGTCCGCCTAGTTTAAGCTTGCTTATTTAACAAGATATTGAACCAATAAAAAATTTATTTTTTAATTTTTTTCTTAAAAAATATTTTTCTATACATTTTTTGTCGTGTAATTTGAAGTTATGAAAATTAAAATTACACTTTACTTATAGGGAATTTGGTCAGCTTTACAACGAAACCAAAAATATTGCTCTAGCTTTTATACTTTTGAAGGAATAACGGTTTTTATGAGCAAACGTTTGCGATCTTAAAAAAAAGCATAAATCTTTACCTTGTGGGAAAACGGTTGAGAATAGACCTATGGTTTATATGACGTTTTTTGTAGTCAACGATGTTTAGAATCACCCTATTTATTTTTGTACATATATCGCCAATCACCCTGTATACAGGGTGACCCGCGACCAAATGTTATAACGAAACTACAAATTTAATGAGTTAAATGAAATAAAAAGAGTCAATTTATTTCTTTTTTAAAAGTGTTTCAAAAATTGTATTCAGTGAAATTGGGCCAAGGAACAATATTAAAGATCATAAAAAAACCTTTTAGTTACTCATTAATATCAAAATTATCAGCTGCTATGCATCTTTTAAGTCCTGTTACATTGTAAAGTTAATTTATTTTTTTTAAATTAGAGCACGATATTACTGAGCTTTCTACTCCTATTTGGCGGATGTTAAAAGTGAGGCGACTTCAGAAGAAACTTTTCATAAGCTTTCAAATGGTAAAATTAAAGTTTAAGGTCAGCGGACTAGTTTTTGAATTATGGTGGATTGAATGTTATTAGATTTTATAATTTTTAGTCAGGGTCACAACCAATTCTCGTAAAAATACAAAAAAGATTTCCCCGAACGAAACCACAATACTTCATGATCTTATAGGAAATTTGATGCTGAACAATAAAATTCCTGTAAACATGGATCCGGAACAGCTTCGTTTTCGAGAAATTCGCAAAAAACATCATTTTTGGACGTTTTAAAAAAATATAATAATTATTTACAATGTTTCAGATATTTATAATATTGAGGAGGAAGGAATCTCACTTATCGTTCCTACATCTTTTTCATCACAGTTCAATGGCTGCAGTATCAACTTATGGTTACTCCCAAGGAGGTTCGTATAAATCAAAATTCACTTGAAATCATCAATTTTCATACAAAGGTTCATAGCCTTAATAATCAACGAAATTGCTAAAAGTAAAGGGTATTCCAAACACAGTCGGCAGAAGTGAGAGGTATATCCGTCTAAGGAATAACTCGGGAATTTGGGCGCAACCACCTTAAAAATAGTAAGAACAAGGAGGATGAAAGAATAAACTACGAAATTGAAAAAAAATGCGTGTAGTGCCGCGTGGTGTTAGGAACGAAGTCCCTTACGTCTTCACACGAAAAACGTATACTATGATAACTACTACAACATGGTGGAGTCAGAAAAGAGACAAAATTAAAAGTAATTAGATTAGTTTAGGCGAAATTAAAAAAAAATATATATATATTGATTGTAAAGAAGAGTGTACCCTGAAGTAATGGTCTACCAAGATTTTATACGTTGAAGGGCCTATTTTGGACAATAATAGGTCTCTTTTAAGCTGAGGATCTATTATTTCCATGATTTTGAGCTGGATTTCAAACCTTTCTTCATAATTTATCCATTCTTTGTCCTCCAAATTATAATGTTCGAAATAAGAGAGTGTCTTAAATGTTTATTTAAATTTTGTTCCGCCCGTCACTTCCATGACCCGTAAGTTCTGTCTCCTTCTTGCCATTTCGTTATCCTTTTGTCCGCAGCTCCAATTGTAGGAATGCAATGTAATGATACAACGAAACTATATTTTAATAATCAATAAAAGACATTATCTGAAATCAACAAATCAATGTCAACTCACTATATGACAGTTAGCATCGTATACTAAGCCGTGTGATTTAATCATTTATATAAGATAAAAATCATAAGGAACTTTGTTCATTGATGTTCAATGATACATTGCTTGTAATCTGCTCCAAACGAGATTTAGTGCGTTAACAGCGCTGGAAATAGAGTGACACTCAGATTGGCCAACCTCTGAGGGAAAAAAATAAAGCAACTGCATTAACCTTCTTATATGGTTATCCAGAGGGCAAATCTTGAGCTCTCATTGGCTCCCCACCCCAGTTACTAGTTTTTCCCGCGCTGACAACGCACTAAGTCTAGTTCTAGACAGACTGTAGTTAATTACGATAATGCAGCTTGTTAAGTATGAAAAGAAGTTCGAGTAGTGTGGCATCGATTTTTTTTTGTTAGCAAAAAATGAATAGTTAGAATTATTTAAATTTGTCTTTATAATATAAGTAGCTAACTAAAGTGGAATGGTTTGTTAAAATAAATTTTAAATGTTTGTTTGTCCAATATATTTTTACAGAAGGGACAGCCTTACCTATTACAATTGTTAACTCATTCGTTCACATTATCATGTATACTTACTACAGTATCGCAAGCTTGGAGAGTCAACGTTGGATTTACAAGTACAAGAAATACATAACCCAAATGCAACTAGTAAGTTCAAAATAAGTGTGTCTACATCAAGATTTTAAACAACTTGAGAGAGAGAAATTTATTATTTTATAATATCTACCCAAAAAATAATAAATTGGATCTGAAAATTACAACACTAAAGATAGTCATTGAAATCTTTATTCATATTTAACTCTTAGACGTTTTTAAATTAATCTTAAATTAATTGAGGTAGACATTTATTTGTTAATAAATTTTAATTTACATGTTTTACATTGGTTTGTCATGTACATAGTATAAAATAATGAGAGTAATTGTTGCAATTTTGTGAATCTGATTTTTTCAGAGTTAAAATATAAGTAATAAAAAATGTCTGTCTCTTATCGGTTGCTGTATTCCCTGCACATGCGTATTATGATAGCCTAAAATACTGGGCTGATTTCGATCACTTTCATAATATTCAGTAAAATTATAACTTGCCTTTAGCTACAATCAACAAATATATTTTAGCCCCCAACCTCTTTAAAATAACGTGATTAATCTAAAATTTAGTATAACTAAAAAGTTAGCCATGTTTTTTGAAACAAATCTAGTTTCTGATGTAGATCTTTTTAAAAATTAAACTAATTTAGCAGACTGAAAATAATCTGATAGGACTGAATATACACAATCACCTTTTAACACGTTTTAAATGTTTAATGATAAATTAATTATCGAATTTATTTTTTTCCTGGCCATTAATTTGGTTTCCGTTCCCGTCACTCCACCGTCCAGCAATTTCATCGCCTTGTCGATGTTATTGCCTCTTCCCTCAAGAACAAAAAAAAAAAAAAAAATGTTTCAGCTGTCATTCATGATGAAACTCGAGCTTTTGATAGGATGTGGCCTGCTGGACTGCTTTGGAAACTCAAAAGCATCCTCTCCTTCATTTATTATCTCATCCTTAAATCCTTCATTTCTGATTTATGTTACCGTGTAAGTATAGGATCTTCCTTTTCATCCATCTGCCCAGTTATTGCTGGTTTATCTCAGGGCAGTATCCTAGGGCCTTTTCTTTACTCCATCTATACCCACGATTTTCAACAACATCCTTGGTCGGTTCTTGCCACCTTCGCCGATGACAAGACTATCCTCTTAGTACACATGAATCCTCAAACAGCATCTGATAATGTACAAAGTCACCTTCTTCCCCCAGAATCTTGGCTAAGGAAATGGAGGATAAAAATAAACCATCAAAAAAGTGTGTACACGTCACATTTGCTCTTCGTCATAGGATTTGTCCTCCAGTCATCCTTAACCAAGCTCTTATTCCTCAATCCGATTCAGTCCAATATCTTAGTCTTATCCTTGACAGATGTTTAATTGGCAACAACACACGCAAACAAAATGAACTGATATAACAAGACGATACAAATAACTGCTGTCTTCTGAATCGTAGGTCAAAGATTTCTCTCAATAACAAGCTTAAAATGTATAATGTAGTAATAAACCAGCTTGGACCTAAAGCTTGGATGTGTAGGCTAGCACCAAACTTTCCAACTCCCGTCTCCAAATCATCCAGTCCAAAATCCTAAGAAAAATTACTGATTCTATATCTCAAACCTCACTTTCCGCGCAATGATCTCAAAGATCCCTTCATTCGAGATCTATCCATACCCCGATATCACACATTCCACGAATCCATATTAGATCATCCAAATCCTCTAGTTCAACTCCATAGTTCCTCTATACCAGACAACCCTCCTCGACGCCTGATAAAAGGCAGTAGTCTAGGGACTTATTAAATATACATATATAAAACCTGTAATTATTCCTTTATCTACTATATCTCATATATATATAATTATTTAAGTATATTAGCAATTTATTTTATTAATTTTTTTAATTAATATCTCATTTTATCTCTATCTACATTTATCATTATTACTCTATGTCTTCACGCCAAAAAGGGGTAGTCACTGGACTACTTCCTTTTCACATGCTGATCAAGATAAAACTAAAACAACTGTAAAGCTCATAACATGTTTTTATTATAGTTGTGTAAAAAAAACAAAAAAAACAAAACATGATAATGTTTTATTTGCCTTTTTCGTATCGTTCTTTTCGAAATAAAATGTATTTTTAGTAAATAACAGAAGCAAGTAATGTCACTTTGATATTAGATGTAAAATTGGAGTTGACATGTATTGTCGGTAGTAGATGCAAACTTGCTGTTAACACGTCGTGTTGTTTATATAAGATGTAAACTAATACAGTTGTTCAATTTTTAAGTTTTTGGTAGTACTCATACTACAGAACGTTTAAATTTTAATTTAAATCAAATTATAATTACTATTAACAAAGGGAGACAGTCAGAGAAAAATAGACTTCTGTGCCGGGATCCCGCGCAGAAGTCTATTTTTCTCTGACTGTCTCCCTTTGTAAATAGTAATTATAATTTTATTTAAACTAATACAGTTGTCAATTGTTGTTTGTTGCAAGTATTAAGGGTGTATTTTATTTTTTTATTTCTTTTTTTTCAGATTCAGTTTATTATTTTAGGGATATACATACTTATCGCTGTTTACAAAGGCTGTCAAATAAAAAGAAATAGCCTTATCGTTGGATACATACTGCTGCTAATTTTAATCATTGCGTTTGCAAGATTCTACATAACGCATTATATAAAGAGAAAAGAGAAAATAAAATAGTTAATTATATTTATGTTATATTTTTATTTTTATTGACAATTATTCCTGAATTACGTTCCTTAATAATAATCCTTAATCCATATAAAGATCATAAAAGATTAAGAGGTAGCAATAAGATCCCAAGTTGGAGCTCTGGATCCTAATACCTTTTATCTAGTTTTGGAATAAAATTCCCCTCTGTTAATTTTAAATCAATCTATTAAAGTTGTGAGAAGAGGTTGTTATGGAGTGAAATAATAATATCGAACAATATCAATATAATACGTTTAATAACAACACGATATATATATTTGATGTGCACGGCACCGTTACATAATAGCGAATACGCTGAGAATCTAAAAAACCTTTCAGTCTTAATCTATAATCCAGGTTCAGTCTATTATGACTGATGTGTTGAGGGGTTACATTAATTTCAAATTGACCCAACGATCCCCCTGCAATTTTAAATTAAAATATACTTCCAAAATAAAAATTTACCTTAAAAAAACATAAATCAAATTAATTCAAATGAAAATCGCTATCTTGTAAATTATCTCTATAGAAGTAGAAGTAGTAGTCTAGTACTTCCTACTAGAACGGGTAGGACGAACCACTTGTTCGAACCTTGCAATTAGGCCTTCACTCGGGCCCTTTTTACACCCCGAGATGGAGAGTTGCAGCCACTTCACACATCATACATATTATGCACATTGTACAGCCGAAGCGAGTATGATGTGATCAATAGTGAGCCATATAAATCAGAGTATCACGCCGAGGAATCGAACCCCATCTCGTTCCACTCATGATTCAGTGATGGCCGAGCAGAGGTGGTTTTACCGCCACGGCTACGCAACCTCTCAATTATCTCAATATAGTAAATTATCTCTATATAGTAAATTATCTAAAAATATAATTTCATTTTTTTGTTAGTAGACCGAAAATCAAGTCGATATTATTTTCACACTTGATAGGTTAGTTATTCAAATAATACTAAAAATCAACGTTGTCACCTGTCAAGGGATGAACTTATATCAACTTGATTTTCAGTCTACTAACTAATTCTGTACTCAGGATCATGAAAATCCCATTGTCCGCCATCCTTGGTGAGACATGGCCGCTCTCCACCGGTTTGTTTTTTTCAAACGCCTACTGCCAAGCTATGTCCCGCAGACGAACTTAGCCGACCACATAATCTTAAACGGCGCTAAAAGATTGACTTGTATACAAATTTCTAGCTTGATGTTAGTCAGTCATTTTTTTGCACGCTATCTCCTGGACTATTATCAATAACTACGGGAGACATACAGAGATTGATAAGAGCGCCTGTACGGAAAATAGGAGGCCCGTGGTTCGAGTCCCGGTGCGGGGGTCTATTTTTCTCTGTATGTCTCCAGTAGTTTTTGATAATTGTAATAATATTACAATAATATGTAATAATATTATTAGAGTGGTATAATGGTTATTTTTCGGTAATATTTTGAAAAGGTTCCGTATGCATATTGACGTTAAGAAATCTCCCTTTGCACCGAAATATACCATCGTTGTCAGAGAATAAGTCTAACGGCCGCTTTATGTTTTCATTAATATCTAGCCCACTGATAATCAGATGGTAAGAGCCATGGTTCTGTGTCCATTTTTCATAATTTATCAATAAATCGTTTACACAGGGCAGTAACTCTCAACAAGGACATAAGAGAAGAGTAATTTTCTAATTTTATTTCAAACGGTGTTGGTATATTTTTTATTTTGTCTGAGACAGACAACGAATAATTTAAATTACATTCGTTATTTTGGTCGTTGTTGTCAATTTGTTCTAAATTAGGTGATAAGTCAAAAATAGGCCAATTATTTCTTGTAAACATTAAAAATTCCGGTCCAGCCTACCATAACTTACTACTTATTCATTATTCCATACTTACTTAATTATTCCATAATTATATCGGAGGTTAATATGGGTTTTGTACCTAAGTCGGCAGGATTCTCTACAGAGGGTACATATCTAAATTCAAAATTTGGATGTGATTTAATTTCCTTTAACCGATTTTTAACAAATATTGGGTGGACTTTCTCCGAATGAATCCACTACAAAATACACATAGAGTCGGTCCAAATATAAATGTTACTCAACATCACACATAAGTTTAAACATAACTTAAACATTCATCAGATGAAGATGAACATTCATCATGAACAGTTCATCTTGTGATTGCTTCGAGTCAATACCACGATGCACCACATCCCTGAAGATGCTTCCAGTAGTGGAAGCGAAACGTCGGACTTCATCCCCTTCGAGACGCGGATTCCACCGGAAAACCAAGATGTTTATTACTAAATTTTTGTACAAATTTTCTAAATCAATATTTTCAATGTCCTTAACCCATACAAATCGCACATAATCGCAGTCCTTTTCAAATAACGAGAGTTACAAAAACGCCTTTTCTATATCCTCGGAAATAGCCATTTTATGAGTACGAAATCTTAAAAGTAATCCCGTTAAATTTTCTAGTAGTAAGGGCCCACTACATAAACAATCATTTAAACTGCAAGCCCCCTTACCTTGCCTAGCAGACGCGTCAAATACCATACGAACGGTTTTATTTATTTAAATACAGGATAGTGTGCGAGGTAATGAATTTGAGGATGCTGGCCATCTATCGTCTCTATTATTCCTAACTCTAACTGTTCTTTTATAATATTATTATAAGTTGTCATGAAATTTTTATCTTGTTTATATTTCTTTAGTAAATTTTTTAAACGTCCAAAAGCTAAATAGTAATTGTCAGACAATTCGGGTGGAAATTTGATCCATGGCCAACGAACTTCGTACCTACCATCAACTATTTTTGCCGTTGCGTAATATTTTGCTACTGCTATGTCTTCTTCTACCTGTAAGGTAGAGGAAGACTTAGCAGATTCTATATTCTATTCGTCAGATTCTATATTTATATTTTTAAACCCAGTGGATAAATATTCCGCTTTTTCCCTATTCTTAACTAGAAGTGCGAAAGCATTGCGTAATTCTTTAGTATTTGTAACGTTGCCTTCGCACAACTTTTCCATTACTTCCTTAGGATGTTTTCTCGAAGTAATACACATAAAATTATTAGCATCTGAGTCCTTTCCTAGAGAAGACAAAGTACGTAAATGTAACCCTATACTGTCATACGTACGCCTGAGGGACGCGGTATTATTTTCCGCCTTAGGAACCTTATTTAGGGCTGTATAGTGGGCTTGGATATTTATAGTTTTATCCCCATACCTATCTTTTAGGATATCGACAATCGTTTTATAATTTTCAGAGCATATGCTGTACCCTTCTACGCACCTTTTAGCACTCCCAGACAAAAGACTGAGTAAATAATTTAGCTTAGTGACTTCGTCAAAATTAATATTGTGAACAGCTACTTGAAAGGCTCCCCTAAAAGCCTCCCACTCCAGTACGTTACCACTGAACTGGGGAATGTGCAACTTAGGAAGTTTAGCGGTCTGAAATGAACTCTTAATGGAATTAGTCGATCTCTTTAGCTTATCCCCAGGGGAATTTGTTTTCTCTGAACCCTCAGACTTACTAGAATCACAACTACTCTCACCATTTAGAAGCTCGATTTCTTCAGCAAAGGATATGTAGACTTCTAGCCTAGCTTCCAGGTCTACAACGTCCAGAAGCAGGATTTCGAACTCCTCTACCTTATAATCAAACTTTCTTTGTTCCTCTTCGTTGCCTTCTGCCAGTCTCTCCAGATTGTTCTTTATCTCTTCTACTTTGCCAGCGTACTTGTGTAGCATTACACAAATTTCTGATGCTTCCTTTCTTAAATTTTTTTCAGCGTTGAGTTTTAGAAATTCTTCCGCTAATCGAGATGTTTCTTTCAGTCTATGAATAGCTAAGTTCATAGATCTTCGTAGTGAAACGCTCATCTTTTCTTCAATTTAAACCACGCTATTGTTACCACTTGTCGTGATGAATAAATCAGGCCAAAATATTTTTCGTTCAATCTTATATTAAAGACTAATACAAAATATTTCAAAATATTTTTTTTTGTAATTATAATTTGCTTAGTTACAAATTAAATAAATTTCGTGCTCTTCGCGACAGTTTTCTTGAATAGTGTATCCCCCATGATTTGTGGCTCTAAGGTATCTTAAAATTCTTTACATAGTCATCATTCTTTACATAGTCATCATTAGTTCTCCACNGCGGTATTATTTTCCGCCTTAGGAACCTTATTTAGGGCTGTATAGTGGGCTTGGATATTTATAGTTTTATCCCCATACCTATCTTTTAGGATATCGACAATCGTTTTATAATTTTCAGAGCATATGCTGTATCCTTCTACGCACCTTTTAGCACTCCCAGACAAAAGACTGAGTAAATAATTTAGCTTAGTGACTTCGTCAAAATTAATATTGTGAACAGCTACTTGAAAGGCTCCCCTAAAAGCCTCCCACTCCAGTACGTTACCACTGAACTGGGGAATGTGCAACTTAGGAAGTTTAGCGGTCTGAAATGAACTCTTAATGGAATTAGTCGATCTCTTTAGCTTATCCCCAGGGGAATTTGTTTTCTCTGAACCCTCAGACTTACTAGAATCACAACTACTCTCACCATTTAGAAGCTCGATTTCTTCAGCAAAGGATATGTAGACTTCTAGCCTAGCTTCCAGGTCTACAACGTCCAGAAGCAGGATTTCGAACTCCTCTACCTTATAATCAAACTTTCTTTGTTCCTCTTCGTTGCCTTCTGCCAGTCTCTCCAGATTGTTCTTTATCTCTTCTACTTTGCCAGCGTACTTGTGTAGCATTACACAAATTTCTGATGCTTCCTTTCTTAAATTTTTTTCAGCGTTGAGTTTTAGAAATTCTTCCGCTAATCGAGATGTTTCTTTCAGTCTATGAATAGCTAAGTTCATAGATCTTCGTAGTGAAACGCTCATCTTTTCTTCAATTTAAACCACGCTATTGTTACCACTTGTCGTGATGAATAAATCAGGCCAAAATATTTTTCGTTCAATCTTATATTAAAGACTAATACAAAATATTTCAAAATATTTTTTTTTGTAATTATAATTTGCTTAGTTACAAATTAAATAAATTTCGTGCTCTTCGCGACAGTTTTCTTGAATAGTGTATCCCCCATGATTTGTGGCTCTAAGATATCTTAAAATTCTTTTAAGAGCATGCATATGAATAAACATTTCGAAAGCGCACTGATTGTAAATGCCAAATCAGGCCTTGTCCGTGTCATAAGGTAAATAATAGACACTAATATTTCCTGAAATTCTTTGTTTTGAAATTATTGTTTGATTGACACTTGACGAATCTTGATATTGGTCAAGGTCTTGATTTTGATCAAGTGGTGAATAAACAGGAAAACTATCCTTCATGTTATATTTGTTTAAAATCTCTTCGACATATTTCTCCTAATATAATAAATAATAACCTTATCAGGTTTATGGATAATTTTCATACCCAAACAATCTATATAATTTTCTCTTTTCAAATCAAAATGATTAGACAGCTTGTTAATTATATTGTCAATCAACATATGTGGAGAACTAATGATGACTATGTAAAGAATGATGACTATGTAAAGAATTTTAAGATACCTTAGAGCCACAAATCATGGGGGATACACTATTCAAGAAAACTGTCGCGAAGAGCACGAAATTTATTTAATTTGTAACTAAGCAAATTATAATTACAAAAAAAAATATTTTGAAATATTTTGTATTAGTCTTTAATATAAGATTGAACGAAAAATATTTTGGCCTGATTTATTCATCACGACAAGTGGTAACAATAGCGTGGTTTAAATTGAAGAAAAGATGAGCGTTTCACTACGAAGATCTATGAACTTAGCTATTCATAGACTGAAAGAAACATCTCGATTAGCGGAAGAATTTCTAAAACTCAACGCTGAAAAAAATTTAAGAAAGGAAGCATCAGAAATTTGTGTAATGCTACACAAGTACGCTGGCAAAGTAGAAGAGATAAAGAACAATCTGGAGAGACTGGCAGAAGGCAACGAAGAGGAACAAAGAAAGTTTGATTATAAGGTAGAGGAGTTCGAAATCCTGCTTCTGGACGTTGTAGACCTGGAAGCTAGGCTAGAAGTCTACATATCCTTTGCTGAAGAAATCGAGCTTCTAAATGGTGAGAGTAGTTGTGATTCTAGTAAGTCTGAGGGTTCAGAGAAAACAAATTCCCCTGGGGATAAGCTAAAGAGATCGACTAATTCCATTAAGAGTTCATTTCAGACCGCTAAACTTCCTAAGTTGCACATTCCCCAGTTCAGTGGTAACGTACTGGAGTGGGAGGCTTTTAGGGGAGCCTTTCAAGTAGCTGTTCACAATATTAATTTTGACGAAGTCACTAAGCTAAATTATTTACTCAGTCTTTTGTCTGGGAGTGCTAAAAGGTGCGTAGAAGGATACAGCATATGCTCTGAAAATTATAAAACGATTGTCGATATCCTAAAAGATAGGTATGGGGATAAAACTATAAATATCCAAGCCCACTATACAGCCCTAAATAAGGTATAATATCGAACATTATCAATATAATACTTTTAATAACAACACGATATATACATATATTAGATGTGCACGGCACCGTTAAATAATAGCGAATACGCTGAGAATCTAAAAAAATCTTTCCGTCTTAATCTATTACAATCCAGGTTCGGTCTATTACGACTGATGTGTTGCGGGGTTACATTAATTTCAAATTTAGAGGATGTATTATAATTTTTTTTTTTAATGTAAATTTGACGTTAAATACCCTTTAATATATTCGCTAGTTCAAATCTAGCCAAGTATATCAATTTAAAGAATGTAATTTGAAAGTACTACTCTGCACAAGATGCAGCATAAGTTAGGTATTTGTAATTGACGTCGAAAGATTTTATTGACCGATTTAAGAAAATCACTTAAAAGTCTACTCAAAACACTTAAAACCTACTCATTGACCCGACTAATACTGAATATTTTGTAATTAAACTGTAACTTTTACATAAAATTTCTCTTACATTTACTTGAAATTTGTGGATATAGCAGTGTATTATACATACAATTTGAAAATAATAATCGTATATGAAGATAAGTTGTATAGATTTTTTCGTTTCACTGTCCTCTCTATAGTTTTAAACAGCGTTTTTCGAACATATTCTGCATATTTAACAGCATATTATGGGTTTTTTCGAGCATATATATCGAGCATATAATGGGTTTTTCGAGCATATCTATCGAGCATAAAACATGTGGTTTTCGAACATATCTGGAGATTTTATCGAGCGTATAAATCCGAGCCCTACTAATAATACAATAACAAAACGTAACAGACTTCGTAACAGTATTTTAACAATTTATTTAACTCTATTCTGACTAGTTTTGATGCAACCATGCATCTTTGTAGATTTGCTCCATTCTTCTCCACTCATGTCGATCTAGGGCTACTCTTGACCATGTTGGTCCACCACAGCATCTTCTCATTTCCATGTCCCATTAAACTTTAGGCCTTCCTCTTTTCCATTTGTGTTCCAACGGTGTCCATTCTATAATTTTCTTGGCCCACCTTCCTTCGGATGTTCTGACTAAGTGCCCCGCCCATCTCCATTTTCTACCAATAACTTCTTTCCCTATATAATTCAATTTTGTCCGTTCCCTTATCCACTCATTACTTTTCATTTCTCTTCTTCCAATTCTTAACATGCTCCGCTCCATCCTCCTAACAGCTACTCTTAGCCTGTCGATATTACCCTTCGTCAAACACCAAGTCTCACATCCATATATTATAACTGGTTTCACCACGCAATTCCATAGTTTTGTTTTTATTTCCATCTCAACATTTGACCTGAAGAGCTTTCTGTATCTTCTCCAACATAACTTCTCCGCCCTAAACCGATTCTTAATTCTCTTAATTTCCCTTGTAACCCAGTCACCCTTGGTTAACATCTGCCCCAAGTAAATAAATTCTTCAATTTAGTGTGAATAATTTTGTCTTAGCCGCATTTATTTTCAGTCCTACTTCCCTTGCTTTTAAAGATAGTTCTTCTGCCATCACTTCTATTTCAGTTTTATTTTTTCCGATAAAAATTAGTGATTCTATGTCTCAAATCTCACTTTCCGCGCAATGATCTCAAATTTCCCTTCATTCGAGATCTATCCATACCCCGATATCACACATTTCACGAATCCCTTATAGGTATTACACTATATAATATAAGATATAACTCGATTTTATAAGAGGAAAAGAAAAATCACTATTTTATTGATTTGTCAATAATATGTTTTGATCTATGTCAAAACTAAAATACATAAAATAAATTAATATAAATAAATACTTGGGCGGTTGGAGCCCACAGGGATCCCCCCTTCCTACTTGAGTAAAGCTTCAGTTGGCTGAAAGCGTACATTCTTATTCTTTCGAAATGTTTCTTTAACATCTTCGGTTTNATTTCGATTGTTGATGCGTCTTCGTAAAACATTTTCCTTCCAAGCGCACAGAAGGTAACAGAGGCTATGAGAACATGAAGAACGAAAACTGTTTATGTCTCCGATTTCAAAAATTCCAAGAAAGAAATCTGTTTTAGCAATCAGAGAGCATAGGTATTTAGTCTCTCGGTCTGACTATCTGAAATTTCGGTGATAAGTCAGAATTATTCCTTTGTTAGTCTCATATAAGTTCTAGTATTATATTTCAGTCACATAGTGGCTCCAGTAAACACAATTAATTTTGTAACTTAAGTCAACATAAAACATGATTAAAAAAAATATATATCCTAGTATAATGCATTGTGACTATAAGGAAAATAAAATATCTATTTATAAATAATAAATAAATAATAAATTTCTTTATTGTTGCTCCATAGTATACAGTATAAAAATGACATACATATTTATAAAAACAAAATTACATTTTTTATGCCAATACAGTTAACTACATAGAGAAAAGAAATAAAAATAAAATAACTGTATATTGTTATATTGAGCACATTCCTCGATGAGTAACCCTCGTGTTGAGGAATGGCTTGCTCTTAGCAATGTACAAAATGTTAAAATTAATAAATTAAAATAAATTTTATTTTCGCTTTAAGTGAGCGTGTTACTACAAAAAAAGAAAAATAAATAAATAAAATAAAATAAAAATAAAATCACGATAATGTTTTATTTGTCTTTTTCTTATCGTTGTTATCGGAAAAAAAGGATTTTTTAGTATATAACAAAAGCAAGTAATGTCACTTTGATATTAGATGTAAAATTGGAGTTGACATGTATTGTCGATAGTAGGTGCAAACTTGCTGTTAACACATCGTGTTGTTTATATGAGATTTAAACTAATACAGTTGTTGTTTGTTGTAATTATTAAATGTGTATTTTATTTATTAATTTCTTTCTTTTTCAGATTCAGTTTATTATTTTAGGGGTATACGGACTTTTCGCTATTTTCAAAGGCTGTCATATAAAAAGAAATAGCCTTATCATTGGATTCATATTGCTGCTAATTTTTATCATTGCGTTTGCAAAATTCTACGTAACGAATTATATCAATAGATGCAAAATCCTACGTAACGAATTATATAAAGAGAAAAATAAATAGTTAATTACATGTATTNTAGGAGGAAAAGAAAAATCACTATTTAATTGCTTTGTATAATATAATGTTATAATATATAATGTTTTGATCTATGTCAAAACTAAACTACAAAAAATAAATTAATATAAATAAATTCTTGGGGGTTGGAGCCCACACCCTATTAAATCATCCTAATCCTTTAGTTCAACTGCATAGTTCCTCTATACCAGACAACCCTCCTCGACGCCTGAAGAGACAGTGGTCTAGGGTCTTATAAAAAATAAATATATAAAACCTATAATTATTACTTTATCTACTATACCTCATTTATAATTATTTAAGTTTATTAAGAATTTATTTAATTAATTAATATCGCATTTTACCTCTATCTGCATTCATCATTATTACTCTATGTCTTCAGTCTTCACGCCAAAAAGGCCAAAACATGTTTTTAATGTGCTTATGTAAAAAAAAAAAAAAAAAAAAAAAAATAAATAAAATAAAATAAAAATAAAATCACGATAATGTCNTTTTTTTTTTGTCGAGCCAGAAAATGTTTTTTAATTTAAATTGTTGTGTGATTTGGGAAAGAGAGTAGAGAGAGGGACAGACAAACATCATGTACTTGCACTGGATAAATTAGACCAATAAGAAACTTAATCAGACAGTGGTAGAATTGGCTAAACCTATCATCTCACAAATTTTTACAAGAGACTTGGCTTATTTTATTACACTAATGTTTTTATACAGGCCGGGAATTTAAGTAAACGGCGATCTAGGCTGCTCTGGCTTGGCGCCTTACTTTTAATAGAATGGAGATAAATAAATCTGAAGATATGGGATCTCCCTGTCGCACACTTTTTTATTTTCAAAACGTTTCCAGCAATATCCAGCATTACTTTTGCTCTCAAATCTTAAATATATACTTAATAATACATTTAAAACTTAACCATGTAAATTCAAAAAATTAACCAGGTAGTATATCTGGTACAAATTTAGTTTCTGAGATATTGATAAAAATATATAACTTATTTAGGTTGAATTGGTAAACTTATTGTAAGCAGTTACCTTTTAACGCATTTTAAATGTATATACTCATATATGAATTGTATCAGATACTATCGGATTTAAATTCAGTACCACTAAGTTTATGAGATTGTTTTATTCGACCTCTTCGTATCGTTTTTTACTACAAAAAAATAAATAAAATAAAAGAAAGTATTTTTAGTATATTATACCGGAAGCAAGTAACATCACTTTGATATTCGATGAATGTAGATAGCATGTGTAGTATATGTGAGATGTAAGCTTGCTGTTGTCACTTGTTGTTGGTATTAGATGTGTATTCTAATAAATTATTATTTTTTTCAGGGCCAGTTTCTCTTTTTCGGTGTATACACATTTTTCGCTGTTTACAATGGCTGCCAGGCAAAAAGAAAGAGCCTTATCATTGGAAACGTAGTGCTGTTAGTTATTACCTTTGAGTTTGCAAGATTCTACGTAACGAATTATATCAAGAGAAAAGAGAAAAATAAATAGTTAATTACATGTATTTATATTTATTATTATTATTATTATTATTGTTTATTTTTTTTTGACAATTATTCTTGAATTACGTTCCTTATTAATAATCCTTAATCCATATAAATTTGTTAAGATTAAGATGTAGCAATAATGTAACTGGAAACTGGAGAATAGGGAATCCAGAGACAGGGGATAATAAGAGGTAGGGTATTATAAAATAGGATTAAAAAAAAATAAAATAAAGTAGAGATTTAATTAATTTGGAGGTCGATCCTGTATCTTTGAAACTGTTAAGAGTCGTAATCTTAATCTTAAGTAATAATAGTAAAACGGAACGAGTACGAACGCAAAAGCAATATAATATTAAAACAATTCGACATATATAAACATACCATGTCACTGGTTACTATGTTACCAAATATAAACAACAAAATACTAGCGCAACACAATCCCCTTTTCTCTAGTTGAACTTCCTGGGTGGATCTAAGCGAGATCTTGAAGTTCAAGCACCAGCTCGAAAAGGCACCACTGTCATGAAAATGACCACTTCTTTACTGTCCGTCCGTAGCGTGTCTTGTATGGAGGAGCCTCGACGTTGGTATTTCCTTGGACCGGATTTTCGTTTGCCGATGTTTCCTGTCCCCAGGAATCTTAGTACAGCCCGAACCGATTTGGCGTTGGGCCTCCTGGTCTTGTTACCGGGATCAGGGCTGATCTGTTTTTTCTTATTGTCCCTGTCTCTGTGCCCACCAAGTAACTCCGTGGTTCTTTGGATGTTCCCAAGATCTTACCACACCGTTTCTGATCTATAACCCATACTCTCTCTCCGACTTCTAATGGTCTTAGGTTTCGACACCGATGTCACCGGTCGAAGTATCGTTTGGTCGTTCTCTTTTTCCCCGCTTTCGCCTTTTGGACCTCTTCTGATCCATACCAGCGGGGCTTAAGGACGTTTTTATGGACAGGTATCGTCATGGGCGTAGCGAGGGGGGGCAGGGGGAGCCATAGCCCCCCCTAGGCCGGCTCAACTCTCTAAAAAAATACGATTATTACACATATACAGGTTAAAATAAATAAATAAAAGTAAAAATAATTCTGTATAATAATCATACAGAATCATATCATCATATCATACAGATTTATATTATGGCTAGAGGGGGTCTTCAGATAAAAAATGTAAATATCATTTTAGTTTTTTTTTAAGGGAGATAAACATTTTTAAAAAAAAAAACTTTTCGGTTTTTTCCAGTCGGTTTGGGCCCAACATTTCCGACCAAACGCAAAAAACCACTAGTCTCTACGTGGTCTAGAGTCTAGAAGTACCCGAACGTTTTGATTAGCTAGTCTGTAGGTTTTGGTTATTATGGTAGGTCAGCCTAATTTTTTTAGTTTGTTATTTTTAA
>KZ651282.1:5215-30937 GCA_001010745.2 Gerris buenoi
TGTGTGTGTGTGTGTGTGTGCGTATGTATTTTATTCTTCCGAGTATTTTGTATCGTATATTTTAAAAAATATCCCCTCAGAAGCTCTGTATAATAAAAAGAAACACAATTTAAAGAATTGAAAACTAACAGGGAGGACATGTGAAAGTAGTAAAATTAAACACCACACTTTCTGCTGTAAATATAGGACGTTTATTTAACATTAATAAAAAAGACTTACCATATTTCAATGTTGTATAGATTTCCTCGATATAAGGTCTTCAGATAATGGTTCATCAGATAACTGGAAATTTCTTTTTTGAGCATATATAATTTTACCGTGAATATTCAGTTTACTGATTTGTTTATTCGATGCCTTAATCGATTCATCAGAATGGCACTTCGCTACGTGTATATGATACCTGGTTATTTTAACAATATGAGAATTATCGTAAGCGCAAATTACTAAATCTTTCGTGTAATTCATTCTAACGAGAAATATCTTATGTGGAAATATAGGTAAGTATATATATTTTGAGATATAAAATATTTTAAGTTGTTTAAAAACGATCTCTGAAGGTAAGGTATAGAAATGTAGAAAGCTTGAATATAACTCAAAGGACAAGACACCACGTGTATACATATACAGGTATCTAGGTTGACATGTGAGAGAGACAAATCTTAAACTAACAATAGGCTATAAGTAGAACTTTCATCTATGTCGAAGGTTTAGAAATCTATGAATGTATAAAACTGGGGTATAATACTCGGGGCTAGATACCACGTGTGTGCAGGTAGCTGGGTTGACATGGGACTGACATGGGAGAGACAAATCTTAAACTATAATAGGCCATTACTAGAACTTCCATCTATTAACTGAAAGGTTCGAATATAAATACAAAAGGATAGTTTCACCTTGTAAACTTTTTTCGTAAATTTATGGTTCACATTGATTCAAATCCTATAGAAATTTATAGTAACAGGTCTAGAAGGTGGGTTGGGCGTCTCGAAACAGGTGGGGTTAGAACACAAAACATCCATTGAATCAGATGAAATATTATTGACGTGGGTTCATCCTTTCAATCTTTTACCATTGTCTGATTTCACCTTTTTCTTTTTAAAGCATAGATATTTTTTGAGGCTAGGAAGTCTTTAAATAGTAAAACCCTATTAAGGGTTATTTCTTTACTGAATAATAAATAAAGTCGACTATGTTAGATCCACCGAAAATACTCTAGAGCGTAGGAAAGACTAAAATATGTATATATATATATATATATACGGTTAAAGAGAAAATTTTAGAAACTCCTCCCACATTTTGGAAGGGAGATTCCCCTTCCAGCCCACGCCTACAAGGGATAAGTTAACCCCCTACTCTCCCCTATACATCTAGGAAGGAGAAACTACCCCCTCTCACCCCCCTATGACAGGGGGGTGTATGCCCCTGTGTATATATGGATTGATGTAGCATGTTTAAATCATTGTGATCAATTCCTCTTAAAGAGTTTCTTGTTTTACAATACTAAGTGTTTCAAAGTGTTCCTTGGTTCTCCAAACTTACTTCCAGCTTGTTTGCAACGAAGCCATCTTTAGTCTACAAAGAAGCTGACTCCGTTTACAAAAACCTCTTCAATCAAAATAAGTAAGTACCCTTATAGTTTTATTTATTTATTTTCTAAATAATAATTACTTGGTTAATAGTTAGATATTTAAATTTGAGGGGGGGTTATAGTAATAAAGTTAGAACCCCAGTTATATATAAAAATGTTTGTTTTATTTTAGAATTATTTAATAACAATGTGTTACATATTACAAATATTTTAGATTTTAGACAGTTTTAAAAATATTAATACGATTTTAACATTTAAACATAAATAAATACAATTTACAAAAAAACAATTTTTAATTTAAACATGAATAAAATACAATTTAAAGAAAAAAATTAGAATAAATATTTACTACACTTGGATTCTAATAAAGAGTCTCCATTCGAAATAAGATTCTTAAAATTACACATGAATATAGCTGTTATTTTTTTATCATTTGACAAGTTATTTTGTTTAAAATGTGTGTGAAATTTACTGGGGTCTCTCCCTCGAGCTGAATAACATAGAAAGATTATAACATAGAAACCACAAACCGCCGTAAAAGGGCTTTGTAGACTAAACCTATTGTAGCTCCAAATGGTTGAATTTCTAGTTAAGAAATTTAATATTTCAATTTGGGGGTACTGTGCAAAGGAACAAAAATAATAAGCTTTACTATATTTATCAATATAAACCGCCATCCAATGAGTGCCACTTTTATAATGTTCATCACTATTAATAATTATAGCTGCAGGAGCGATTATTGATCTCGGTAGACGATCTATCGGATAGCAACCTTTGAAAATATTCTTTAAAAACATGTCATAACGACAAACTCTTTCAATCTGTATATTATCCATGTTACGTCTTAAGTCTAACTGCGACTATTATTTTAATTTATCCCCTTTTATTAAGTTAGAGAAATATCTTATGAAGCAAAATCAGTTGTTACTGTACGATCTTTGGAAATCTCTATCAAATTTTGATATTCAACATACATTATAAGGGTCACAGCTTCCTGTAGGCTTTCTTTAAACTTTAACTCCAAACTTACAGCACCCTGCTTCAGTAAATTCCATGTTTGATGCGAGAAATTAGGTGTTAAATTAAAAGCATATAGCGTAAAACCATTTTTATAATCTTCCCTCGATATCTTATTTCCAGAATCCCTGCAATGCATATTTGTTCCTATAAATAGACCAAAATACGCTTCCATGAAATCATCTTTGGAGAAATCAAGTTGATACGGTCTCGTAGAAAACGTCTGTCCATCAATATGAAGATTTAAATAATTTAAATTAAAATGTTTAAAATTAAAAGGATTGAGGCTGAATTCCCCGCAAAAAGCTCTATTTGACACGAAGCCTACGACTAATCTTTTAGGCAGTTGCCCGATCAATATATTATCGAGGTTGGAGGAGGTAATGCCACTCGGAATGGTAAATGTTTTTACATCTGTTCTAGTTATAGGGTATCTCGCGCTAGATATATTTAACGATTTACTGTGTGCTAACAAAATTGTTGGTGAAATTTTAACTTTTCGTACGAACAAAGATGCGTCTAAAATTTTAACTCGAGCTTTATCTTCAGCAGCTCCCATCAGACAAATAGATCCTCTGTTCGGGCTTAAAATATATCGTAGTTCAACACCATTCAATAAAAGTTTTTCTTGATTAAGCATGTCTAAATTTAATTTACCCATCAAATGAAGGGTTTTCCCCTGTTCTGTGTACGATCTTCGTGTTTTCAATCCACCGTTTTCATCGAGACTATCCATATTTCCCGAGTCACAATACCATAATAACGAGGTTAAGTGGGATTCCTTGGCGTCGTTACCGAAATTTAGGAGATTTTCAATATAAGATTTATAGTGGTAGAGGTGTGATGATGTAGACACTAATTTTTGATTAAGAGACAAGGTTATTTCTCTAAAAATACTGTTCATAAAATTATTAACTGGACCGACTTTACTCGTGGGAGCCAGCGCTTTTCCATCATCTTTCTCGAGTCTTAGACTTATTTTTAAGTAGGTATGTGCTAAATCTATATAATGTTCACTACTGCCGGTAATTATAAATTCAATGGGTGAGCCGTGGGAAATAGCGCTTATTGGTCGTGACTGAAACCAGTCACCAGACTCAATCGAGCTTTGTGTCGCCGGTAAACAAAATATATCTAATTCAGAATTAAAACATAGCGGGCTTAAAGGATGAGTGAGAGCCATTATTATTTTTTTTCTACTGAATATATCACGAATAGCTTTATGGATTTTTTTTTAGTACGTCTTTTCTTACTTCNTTAAGTTACTATTAAGAATCGGGTTTAAGTTACTATTAAGTTTGTATTTTTGGGTTGTTTTTAGTTCGTTGTTTGGAAGAATATACGTACTTAATTTAATCCGAAACACGAAACCCCCAAAACTGGCGAAGGAGCAAAGGCGAAGAAGGCATATTATCTTATGGAAGCTATGCAGTTTACTATTCCATACATCAAAGCACTAGGGACGCCTTCAGGAAATTTACCAAGTCCACCACAACAGGAAGAAGTGGGTGAACAATTGGAGGAAATGGAATATGAAAATAACTCCATCGATGAACCATAAACCTCGACACCAATTATCCAAGAGACACCTCCACCAGCACCCCCACGTCCACCAATAAACTAAAATACTGAAATACCACGATATCAAAAACTTGCATTGAACAAGAACACAGTAGACAGAGCGTGTCTTGAATATTTGCAGACTAAAAAAAAATCAAAAACAGCTCTAAAGAACATGCTAACAAAGATGAAAAAAAAACAGGATTGAAATTGTTCCTTCTTAGCATGCTATCAGATCTTCAAAAAATGTCTGATGAACAAGTCCGACGGTTTAAGCGCAAGGCATTAGGTTCTGTTGATGAAATTCTGTCAAACCGCCCCATGACTTCTCCACAATATTCATTCTCATCCCAATGTACAACACCACTCTCACCACGCTCTGAAATGTTTCCCACACTTAACTGAGAAATGATTGATGAGATACCATCGTTCACCACACTTAGGACAGTAGCAGGAAGCGAGATTGATAAGATAGGAGCGGATAGATACTACGAGGCAGTTAATGAAGCTCTAAATGTATCTACTGATTGTACGTATCAAAGATCTTATCAACAAAAATACAACACAAAGTGATTTCTCTTTTTTGCATACATAGTATTAAAGTTTGTATAAACTATAATTAATGTTTATAATTTTTTTAAAAATATTAAAACCTATTTATTACCTGAGAGTGATTCATATCCGTTCCTCAGCATCCACACATTCCCTCATGTTTGTATTTTGCCTTTGTAGAGCAGGGGAAATTAATCGCACTACAGTCTATAAGATTAGAGTTGGTACAATCGAAGGCGGGAAACAACAAACGTGGAGGTTGTTTTGGGGTTATAAAAAGGGAAAATCAGTGTTGCCATGTCATATTTTTTTTTGTAGGACAGGGGTAGAGTAGAGCATTTTTTTCTGAAGTTGCATTCAACATGGGGGACCAATAGAATCGTTTCCCTCAAAATTTTCCCGCCTTTTGATTGTGCCAACTCTAATCTNACATCAAAGCACTAGGGACGCCTTCAGGAAATTTACCAAGTCCACCACAACAGGAAGAAGTGGGTGAACAATTGGAGGAAATGGAATATGAAAATAACTCCATCGATGAACCATAAACCTCGACACCAATTATCCAAGAGACACCTCCACCAGCACCCCCACGTCCACCAATAAACTAAAATACTGAAATACCACGATATCAAAAACTTGCATTGAACAAGAACACAGTAGACAGAGCGTGTCTTGAATATTTGCTTGAATCGATATTTGCTATTGAATCGAAGGCGGGAAACAACAAACGTGGAGGTTGTTTTGGGGTTATAAAAAGGGAAAATCAGTGTTGCCATGTCATATTTTTTTTTGTAGGACAGGGGTAGAGTAGAGCATTTTTTTCTGAAGTTGCATTCAACATGGGGGACCAATAGAATCGTTTCCCTCAAAATTTTCCCGCCTTTTGATTGTGCCAACTCTAATCTTATAGACTGTAATTCTAAATAACTGTCTTTACTCATACGATAAAACATTAAAAATTTGTCGTCTGAAAGTTCTAATTCTTTAAAAGCAGCAAACAGTTGGCGGTTGATACTTTTTTCGAGATATGGATGAACCCAATATCTCTTAAGTTTTAATTTTATTTTGTAATAATAATAATTTATTACCAGAGATTCGTCACTCGAGTCGTCACTAGAATCCATGGCACAATGTCGTTGTTTCACCTTCCAAAACACAAAGAAAACTATGATTTAGATCAATTTGAGTTGCCCTCGTGTGTGGAATCGCTAATTACTGGGACACCGCTCACGGAGCAACTCATTACAAACTGGGTTTGCTTCCTGTCAACTCAAAAATGACTCGAGTTTCCAGTTGAGTTTGTTTTGAGTTGCTCCGTGTCGGAGGGCCTTATTTATTTTTTTACAGTTAATATTTGTGGCATTTATTAGAAGTTTATTTGGTATTACGTTTGAGACTTGCACCGATTTTTGAAATTGGGGGGGGGGGGGTGAAGGTGATACTGCTCCAGGGCGCTTCTTACCTTGTTACGCCACTGCCAGTAAGTAATTGTTTTCACAATTTGAATGGTTGTACATCTGATTTTATTGAATGTTCTTTTAAAGATTGATGAAATGCCTGTGTTAAAAGCTTATTGTGACTCAGACCCTGCTGAAAGTGTTCTGTAGGTACATCTATACGTGAGAGCAAAGTTTAAAAAAAAAAATTATTTATTTTAAATATTTTTATTTTATTTATTTATTTATTTTATTTTATTTTATTTATTTATTTAAATTATAATTGCCCGCACCTTTTAGATGTTTATTAATTTAACATTATAGACTAGCCAGTAAGTGTTTCTGTCTTTATTGACATTGTCATTTCTTACTAATGTTGTTTAGTTATTAAGTTTTTGTTATCATGTAAATGAAGAATTATTTTAAATATGTTTATTTATGANTAAACGGGGGGGGGAGAAGAATGAAAAGGAAAAAAGAAACAATATGTAAATAATAAAAAAAAAAAATAAGTAGAGTCTCGCTTATACAGACCCCATAATAATCCGGAAAGGCAAAAACTATGTACAAATTGAACCTTTTTTTATGAATTGTTAAGATTATGGGAGTTATTCTGCTTTTATTGTCTAGTAACATTTATAAAATTGTCCCTAGAATAGTTTACAGGTGTAAACTATTCGTTCTGGCTAAAGGACTATACGTTCTGGCTAAAGGAATACCTGATATTACTGTTAAAAATAAACATATTTAGAATAAGTAAAAACATCGATAAATCTCTTTTGGTTCCATAGAAATGTAGGGCGGAAGATATAAAGAAGTGTATTCCAGGAAATACAATTATATACGACTGAGATGGTGAGAGGGTTTTAAGAAGCATTTAGCGGCGGCTCAACGCAGTTCCGTGAAATTTCGCCGAGCCGCCAGTGTATAATATCTAAACTTTTTGTGAAATGATTACTGCTCGAATTTCATATCGGAACACAGTTTGTTTCCCTGGAAGTCCCTTCTATATCTGCCACCTGCTTAGTAGATTGCAATTTTATTTTAATTCATTTGATAGTCGGACTGGTGACAGAACAGTCCTAGAATAGTGGACGTGCGTTGTACAAGCACGCTTTTAAATGATTAACTAGCTCGCGTCAACCTCTAATATGATCAGTGCGCTTAAATTTTTATAAACAATTAAACAAGTATTTATCATCTATTTATTTATTGTCTAATGCTAAAAAAAGTGTCGTCACTATTCTACCGAATATTTAAAATATGGATTTATTCAGTGACCGACTAACCCTAATTTACCACTGTGTAGGTATTATTTGTGAAAAAACTCTATCTAATTAAGCCATGAAGCCATCTCGTTTACAAGATCACCTGGCCAGAGTTCATCCTGAAAAATCAAATCAATCACTTGACTTCTTTAAACAGATTAAATCCAAATATGAAAGAAAACCAACAGTAAGAAAACCAACAGTATGTTCAAAACAACAGTAAGTAGTATGTACAAAAAAAGTTCTCTTAATGCTGACAAAGGACTTTTGGCATCTTATAAAGTCTCATTACTGATTGCTAAGAACAGTAAGCCTCACAATATAGGTGAGTCTCTAATTTTACCAGCTTGCAAAGAAATAATTGATTCAATGTAAGGAACTAACACAACTAATATTTTGCAATCGGTTCCACTAATAGTTCCGTTTCAAGACGAAAAGATGAAATGGCTTCTGACGTTGAAGATAAATTGTGTGATTTACTTAGAAATGTTCATTTTGCTTTACAAATTGACGAATCAACTCTCAATGACAATGTTGCATCATTATTAACGTACGTTCGCTTCATTAACAAGAATAATGAAATTACAGACGAAATGCTTTTTGCCAGAAGTCTTACTACAGATACAAAAGGATCTTCAATGTTTGAAGTAGTAAAATCTTTTTTTGATGAAAAAAATATACCATTGTGTAATGTTCTAGCATGCGCAACTGATGGCGCTGCAGCAATGACTGGCCGATACCGGGGTTTTATAGCACATTTAAAAAAAGCTGTTCCAAATGTTTTGGCAGTTCACTGTCCCATTCATCGCCAGCATTTGGTTGCTAAAAACCTGAGTGAAAGACTTCATAAGTCACTGTAATTTGTTATACGTGCAATAAATAAAATAAAATCACTGTTTATGCACCGGTTTAAGTACACGCAAAAGAGGTGGTACATAAAAAGAGGTAGCGGTTGGAAGAGAGGTAGAGGTAGAAGAAGAGGTAGAGGTAGGGGGGGAGAGGTAAAATTGGATGAGCCCGGCGTAATTATGGAAATGGCTAAATATAATCGTACATAATAATAAATGATATATAGTAAGGGAGAAAAGTAATTGGTGTTGAGAGTACCTTGTAGGTGATAGTGGAGCTGCAAGGTTCGTGGTGCGCTGCCCAGGCCTGGCGCAGGTAGCAGGGTTATGGTGACACAATATGAACTACACTAAATTACTTCTCCCTTTGCATGATAAATAATAATAACGATGAAATAAAATAAACTTATATAAATAAATTAAATAATATAGATATAACACTTTCAGATAGAGGTTAGAGGCAGCGAGGTGAAGAGGTAGAAAGAGAGAGAGAGATGGAAAGGTTTCAAAAGGTTTCTAGGAAGGTTACTCGGAGAGGGATGGCGAAGGAGTGGGAGATTAGTTAGGCTGGCCGCCACTGATGCCGCCACCTTACGGACAACGAAATAATAAAGTGATCTTCCACATTATAAATCCAACAATCACATTCTTTGAATGATAGATTATTTCGTGAGCTTTGTGAAGAAAACGATGAAGAATTTGAAAGATTATTACTTCATACAGAGGTTAGGTGGCTATCTAAAGGGAATTGTTTTAAACGATTTTACAACCTCTTAGAACAGTCTATGAATTCTTAGAAACAGCTGATCCTCGTTTAAATATTTTGTTAAAAGAAAGAAAATTTGACATTGCCTAACTGATATTTTTGAAAAATTCAATGAAGTAAATTTGAAATTACAAGGCCAGAAAATGAATTTAATAAAAACAAAAGCAATTTTAAACGCATTTATTGAAAAACTGAGCCTTTTAAAAAATAATTTATCCCGCAAGGATTTACATAATTTTTCTAGTATCAAATTACTTCTGGAAGATGAAGAAAACAAACTTGTATGAGACGACTTAGAAACTTATTGTTGGCATCTGAGAAATTAAAAGAGGACATGGAAACTGTAGTGTATTAGCTCTTATATTAATTAGATTATTATTAAGTCACACGACCACGTCCAACATCAGACTAACTATTTATATAAATTACATTTTAATATATTGACACAAAGTACAAACAAGTTATGTCAATATATGACATCCCCCCCTTTTAAGTCAAATGTCTCAAATTACATTGAACATCGTTATTAATGATTAAGCCATAAACTAAACAGAAAATCATAATTTAAAATTAAACCATAATTGACAAACCATTAATGAAATCAATCCTTAATCTAAATTTAAAATCATAATCAAATATAAACCATATACAATATTCCAAACCATAATTAAATAAAAATCATAAACACAGTTATTTCGAATCATAATTACATCGAAACCATAAACAAAAATCATAATTTAATCTCAGGGCAGGCAGTCAATCAAAAGTCAGCGTCTAAGCTGGATGTGCTTATAGTACGTTGGGTACACCAAAAAAAGCTGCACTTTTTGATTGGAATATGCCACTTTGTGTGGGCATAGTTGATGCCTAGACGTAACTTTTCAGATAGGGAGCCACTTCAAAATCCTTGCAGGACACCAAAATGGCGGCCATTAAAGATGGCGGTCATTAGCCGCCGTATGACGAACTAAATGTTTCTGTACCTCATCTCCTAATGGTCCGATTTCGAATTTCTTTTTTTTTTTTGTTTTAAAGCTCTTTTAAAGGAGAAACTTTATTGTCCTTATAAATTTATAGTAATTACCATAGGGTAATTACTAATGGAATTCCCAACTCGTGGGAATTCCATGAATAATTTATTACTTACAAAAATTGACGACGGCAGGCAGGGCGAGGGAGTGAAGGATGTGGAAGTAGAGCAAGGTGTGTTCACCCCAAGCAAAACCCTGAACAGGTCTCCAGTCAGGGAAGAGGTCAGACATCCAATGACCAAGATCCGCAGCGTACGCCAGAGGAGCGTACTAAACGTAAAATTAAGGTATCGCCTCAAAGTGGTAGCGGGGCACTACCAGATGCAAGTAAGTGGCCGAAGCGGGACTTCGAGGAGGTTGTCTTGGACGCGTGTAAGCGGAAAAGCGACCTCATTCGAAAGTTCTACGAAGCTAAGGCTACACTTGCCGCGCGGATCAAGAAAAGCAAGGGTATCACGACTGAGCTCGACACCATGTCGGACACATTCGCCGAACTGCTTTCGATCATGGAATTTTCCACGATTTCCGACCTTGGCAACAAGGTCGAAGAATTGCGCGAAACCGTGTGCCAGAAGGCATACGAAAGGGAACAGACGGGTCATCCCGTGACTTCGTCAATAGCGACTTATTCGTCGGTAGCGAAACGCACTTCTCCACCACCTAAGGTGGGGAAGAGTAGCAATAGGGCGAGGCAACACGTGGCTCTGGTCTACCCGGAAAGGGAGGGTTTACCCCGAGATTCCGAGGTGACTACGACACTAGGACTATAGTGAAGAGTCTCATTAATCCGGCTAGGAATAAGCTTAATATCCTAGCTGTTCACAAGGTTAGACACGGGGGCATTGCGATTAGAGCAACTGATAGTAATACTATCAAAAAAGTACTTGAAAAGTCGGGGTTTGCGGACCAAGGGTACAAGGTCAAAGAGCCTGAACCGAGAAACCCCTATGTTGTTCGTTTCTCGTCTGCCAGCGGATCTAAAGGAAGAAGAGTTCTTCCAGAGCTTGCACGAGCAGAACCTAGAGGACGAAGGGGTCTCGCTCGAGGAAATTAAGGCGAAGTGTCAACTTCGCTTTAAGAAAGGTCCTAGAGGTATAGACGTGACGAACTGGGTGGTCAGTGTAACCCCCGACATGAGGAAAGCTCTCCTTCGAAAGCAGAGACTCTATGTTGGGAGTGGAGTGCCTGTCCTATATAGACGTGGTCAGGTGTGCCTAGTGTATGGCATACGGTCACATGGCCAGGTTCTGTAGGGAACAAAACATCACCTGTGCACATTGTGCAGAGGTGGGACATGCTGTAAAGCAGTGGTTCTCAACCTTTTTTGAACGCAGACCGGTAAAAAACTTAAATTAATACTGCGGACCGGTTGACAAACTTTTAGCGGGAATTACGAATATTATCTTGCAATGCTTCGTTTTATATTGAAATTGGTAATTGAATTTCGATCGTATAAATTATATCTACGACTTTTTCAGGCTTAATTAAACAAACTTTAAAAAATATATCTTACGTCAGAGGATAGTTCTATTAAAGCTTCTTTTTCATTAATACTTAATTTACATGCATTAACTTCATTGAAGTTTACATTTCTGGGGTAGAATTAATTAATTTTAATTAATTAATTAAAATTCTCTGGATAGAATTGGTGAAAGCTGAAATTGAATTTAAATGTGTTCTTACAAATTCTATCCATTCTTCATCGGCCAACTTTTCTGAAAAGGATGATTTTGTTCTCTGAGGAACATATTTATTATATCTTCTCTGAGTTAAAAAAAAAAAAACGCCTCTTTTATTTTTAAAAATAAACTTAATTAAATTTTCAAAAATACTACAGTAAAAAGAGAACAATCTAATGATTGTTAATACCAAAAACAATCAAATCACTTCGCGAGTCATACGAAATTGTCTTACTAAATTAATGAACACTGCATATACATAAAGAAAAAGAAATATTACTGTGCAATTACTCTAATGACGATATTAATACAGCAAATAATATCCGCACTAGATAAAATCAAACGGGATACTGACTCTTTTTGCGTAAACTTATTTATTTTTTTATTATTTAAAATTCGTTATAATTAAGTAAAGATGGAAAGTAAGTAATTAAGTAATTAAGTAAAAATGGTAAAGTGTCATTTTTGAAAGACATATTCACTCTTAGATATCCAATGGGAGTCAGAATGACTTGTATTGTGCATCTAGGAAACAATATATTTGTAGTTGGGATAGTACATAGACATAGTACACTTGTAGTTATATAACGACAACCAATAACAATTCAATTCTACACGCTTTGTAACTAATACGCTTAAATTGATAATTAATTAATAATTAATTCCACTAAGATTTACTTTCCTTTTACACGGTTTTAATTATCTTTACGTGTTTCTCCGGGATACATCTTCAAAGCTGAATTTTACCCACTTGCTGATTACTTAAAAAGCTGAAAAATTATACAGATTATGTACTTCCCATGACAAAAACAACAATTAGTGTGGCACATAGCTTCCTCGCATCCTATTCCGTACTTTATTGATTTTATGCTTCTACATGTAGTCCAGGAGATAGCGTGCAAAAAAGTGTCTGACTAACATCAAGCTAGAATTTTGTATGCAATTACCTAAATGTTTTGGTGCCTAATATATGGAATACAATTAAATGTGTTTAAAAATATGTGGTTGGCTAAGTTCGTCTGCAGGACATAGCTTGGCAACAGACATTTGAAAAAAAAAAACAATCCGGTGGAGAGCGGCCATGCCCAACCCTTTTTTGTGGATAATTTGATTTGTATTATCTTTTTGTACTATCTCCTGGGCTAAAGCCATTATTGTCAGATTTATTTAATTGTTTCCCCCGATTTCCATTGCATTCACATAGCATTTCTATTGCATTTACATACCATTTCTATTGCATTGACATAGCATTTCTATTGCATTGACATACCATTTCTATTGCATTGACATACCACTTCTGTTGCATTGACATGGCATTTCTATTGNATTTCAACCATAAACACATTCAGAGAACACCTATAAAAATAGATAAGAAATTCTAAGTAAATTTGTAGTTATATCCTTCTTCTTTAATTCCATTGTATAATAATTCCATTATTTATAACCTCGGGTTATAAGGATTAATATTTTTTGATAATTTGTAAAAAGAAAAAATATTGAACTGTTGAAAATAAAGGTAGTTTTTCAGTTTAACAGTTTCATATTAATTCTACTCTATTTATTTATTTTTCCTTTTTATTTTATTTTTTTAAGTTTAATAATTTATTATTTTTTTCCCTAACAACCCAAAATTTTCCGCGGACCGGTCAAAATTTTCCACGGACCGGTACCGGTCCGCGGACCGGCGGTTGAGAAACACTGCTGTAAAGGACTGCCCAAATAAGGATAAGTCTTCTTTAACTTGTAGTTTTGAACCCTTTATATGTAACTTTGAAAATTGTTTTCCTTTTGGCCTTGTATAGGGTTTTTTTTAGGAAAGGTTTTTTTTATATAATAAACATAAAGCTGAACTTTTCCTTTTTTTATATTTAGCTATATTTCGCCCTCACACATTGGGGCTTCTTCAGACTTATAATCATTTCATGTCACATGAGTCGGTATAATAAATATTAAAAAAGTATTTTAAAAAATTTAGTGACACATTTAGAAAAAAACACAAAAAAAACTACTTGGAATCTTCCCTGCTTGAATGTCAGGGAGAGACTCTCCCTGACATTCAAGCAGGGAAGATTCCAAGTTGTTTTTTTTTTGTGTTTTTTTCTAAATGTGTCACTAAATTTCCACTCACATGTATAGTGATTTTTTAAAATACTTTTTTAATATTTATTATACCGACTCATGTGAGATGAAATGATTATAAGTCTGAAGAAGCCCCAATGTGTGAGGGCGAAATATAGCAAAATATAAAAAAGGAAAAGTTCAGCTTTATGTTTATTATATAAAAAAAACCTTTCCTAAAAAAAACCCTATACAAGGCCAAAAGGAAAAAAATTTTCAAAGGATAAGTCGGCTAGGTGCGCGAACTGTACTCGGTTCAAAAAACCGAGCGCCTATAAGAACGCAGTCGAACGGTCGGTAAAGACCACGACTTATGCCTAAAAAGCACCGAAACATTGGACAGCAGACCCTGAGAGTGGGCCAGTTAAATATGAACAAAGCGAGAGCGGTAACCGATGAGGTAAGAATGATAGCTCATAACAAGGAAATCGATATACTGTTGGTCCAGGAACAGTACATGTACAAAGGCTTGATGGTTGGCCTAAGTAATAGCGCTAGAGTTGCGCTCGGTTCAAAGGAACAATCCGCTGCGGCGATTGTGGTACTGAACAAGGACCTGCAGTGTGTCGTCCTTACTCACCTAAGCGACTCACATGTCGTGGTGGTTGAGGTTACGTTGGACAGCAGTGCTGTGATTTATTTCGTCAGCATTTACTGCCAATTTAGGGACCCATTGGCACCGTATCTCAACAAGCTTGAAAATATTCTGGTAGCGCTCAAAGGTAAGCAAGTCATAATCGGAGGTGACTTCAATGCTTGCTCTTCAGAATGGTACTGTAGACTGAACACACCGAGGGGTGCAAAGGTGGAAGAGTTTATGATCAGTCGCGACTTGGTATTGTTAAACAAGGCTGCAAAAGCTACAACATACGATGGGCCTAGAGGTAAATCAAATATTGATCTTAGTATCGCAAGCCGTAATGTGATAAATTCAGTAACCAGTTGGGCGGTTACAAACAAGGCCACAAGTAGCGATCACAATCTGATACTTTTCGAAGTAGGACAGAGCGTGAGAAGGCGAAGAAAGCCAGGGCCATGTAGATACAATTACCAAAGAGCTGACTGGGAGTTATTCTCGGACACACTGCACGAACGGTGGGAAAACCATAAACATGAATTCCTGGTTATAGCAGAGGAAGACACTGCTAATCTCATTAAGAGAATAACCTCAGAAATCCATTATTCGGCTGGTGTAAGCATACCGAAAAGGAGAGGTTCCAGGAAAGAGAAGAAAGTACCGTGGTGGAGTAGTAAACTCCAACAACTGAATAGGGATGTCAATAAGACGAGGCGGAAGTGGCAAAAGTCGAAAGTTCCCGTGCAAAGGTACTTTCTGCGTCTCAAGTGGAGAAACGCAGAGGGCCTTTATAAGAGCAAAATTCATGAGGCAAGGGTAACCTCATGGAGAAGCTTTGTGACGAAGGAAAGCGATAACAATCCCTGGGGCAAGCCATATAAGTTTACAATGGGTAAGATACGTAGTCAAGAGATCCAGAGCACAATACGCAGCAATGACGGGGGGTGCACTCTTTCTTGGAAAGACACCCTAGAAAGGATCCTTGACGTGCTGGTTCCGAGCGATAGCATAAGGGGTGAGTCTGACACCCATAGAGACATTAAAGTCAATAGTAGACGTAACGGTAGTGCTGAAGACAACATCCCAATTGGCTGGGATGAGGCATCTAATGCTGTAGCTAAGTGTCAAAAGGGAAAGGCACCAGGTCCAGATGGGCTGACTAGCGAATTGATTAAGGCGGCATGGCCAGTAATGGGACACGAGATCCTGTTACTATTTCAGGCATGCTACGACCTTAAGATTTTCCCAAGACAATGGAAGCTGCGTTCCATTAAAATCCTACTAAAGGGTCCAGATAAAGCTGTGACCGAGACTAGGTCTTATAGACCAATATGCCTCCTGTCAGTACTTGGGAAAATCTATGAAAGAGTCAACGACCGGCTAGCCTATCACCTGAGGGGCCAACTTCCCGAGAATCAGTATGGTTTTCGACCGGGTAGCTCTACGGAGGACGCAATAAATAGAGCGTACAGCTTAGTCCGCGAAAAACAAGACAAGTATGTCTTGGGAATTTTCGTGGACATAGAAGGTGCCTTTGATAATGTCTGGTGGCCGTATATCGTCAAGAGACTAGTTGACAAAGGGATCCCCGACAACTTGTTGTCTATACTCAGGAGTTACCTGAGCGAAAGGGAGGTCCATGTCTCATTAGGGACGTGTGGAACCAGCAAGGAAGTGAACAAGGGATGTCCCCAGGGATCAATATTGGGTCCCCTCTTGTGGGATGTCAATATGAGCGAGCTTTTAGTCACTAAGCAATGCAAGAATCGATACAGTGGCGTTCGCCGACGACCTGTTAATCGTTGTATCGGCCAATTCGAGAGCCTCCCTCGAGTCTAAAGCCCAGCTCGCACTTGGTGAAATTTTGGACTGGTGCGAATATGCAAAGATGAAAATCTCTTCATCTAAGACAGTGGGCGTGATGCTGAAAGGGAGGTTCGACGAAGAGAGACAGGTAAGAGTAGCGATCCATGGTAGAAACCTAAGGATAGTCCCCACGACTAAATACCTAGGAGTCATGATTAGTAAAGGGCTGTCGAGTCAAGACCAAGTGACCGCAGTAATAGAGAAGTGTAAAGGACTTGTGTCCAAACTCCTAGGAGTAGCGAGGGCAAAGTGGGGACTAAGCTACAGGACCTGCTGGCTAATTAACAAAGGGCTATTCGAGGCAATTACAGCATACGGAGCCTCTTCTTGGGTAAAGAGGGCTACCAAAAAGGACTTGCAGCGACTAGAAAGTTCGCAACGGCAAGTTTCTTTACAAGTCCTACTAGCTATAACTAGGGCCTACAGAACCGCGCCGACCAATGCACTGCAAGTGCTGGCAAGGATACTGCCGATCGACCTGACCATCGAGGCAAGAGTCGCCATGTATTGGGCAAGAAAAGGAAAAGAAGTTTCCTTTGGGCACATTCAATCGGAACCCAACAAGGTAGCATGCAAAGTAGGAGAGCGTGTAAGGAATCGCGATGTCCACCCGTCAGACCGAGTGGCAGCAGCCGGGAACGTGGTGCGGGTAGAGGGAGAAAGCATATCGGAGGAGAGTGCAAAGCATAAACTCCGCCAGGAAGCCATAAGGCTATGGCAAGTCAGGTGGGAAACCAACCTAGACAAGGGCCAACTAACGAAAATGTATATAGTGGATATACATAAGTGGCTCAGGGGCAAGTTTCCGATAAATCATGTAACGGTTCAATTTTTGACCGGGCATGGGGCCTTCAACCAATACCTGCACAGGTTCGGCATGAAGGACAGTCCGCTGTGCACCTGTGGTGAAGAAGAGACAGTACAGCACGTACTGCTCCACTGTGGAAAATACGTTGATGAGAGAGGGTCCCTGAGAGAAAAACTCAGGGATTTAAACGTAATAGAATGGCCAGTTAACCTGGCGAGGCTGATCCACAAGGACATAGCGGACGAAACTGTTCAACTAATGAACAGGATAGCAATTAAGCTGGAAGCTCAATGAGACCGGGATGAATGGGATAATCAGGCATGCGGTAGCGCGCAGTTTATTCGTATGAGCCGAGCTGACCGAGACGGGAGTTGGGAAACCAAATCCTGGACCCGGATGCGAGGTGAAGAGAACTATAGCGACTCTTCCGTACTCTTAGTTATGGGGCCACCAGTCCCTGACCCGTCGCCAGTTCTGGCGTTCACTGGGAGGATCTATGGATCCTAGGGTCACCCTTGCCTAGTGCAGAAGCACAAAAAGGGAACTGCGGGGCCGGACGCAAGCCTGGCACGGGGTAACCTGTGTTGTCTGGTTTGGGAAAGGACTCGTAGAGGCTGTGGTACCAACCCAGATACCTCGGTATCGTGGGGAGGCCTTCGGGTCGACAATATAATCGGTGCACTAGAACACCAAGTGGCCCAAGAAGCCACCCTGAAGGCACACCAGAAAGTGCTGGAGGGACAATTCGTACGTGCCGACAAGTGGTCGGTGCGGGGTCAATCCTGCCTCAAATGGATCCTGCCCAAGGGGGTCGGTGCTGTTTAGGAGTGTACTCCAGGTACGGCATCGTTATCAAAACTACCGGAATCACTAACTGACGGTGACCAATCCGGAGAGACCGTAGGTTCTCGACTCAATGTCCCTACCTACTGGTATAGCGATAATTACGCCAGATGATACAAGTATGAATAAGCTATTAGGCAATGAGAAAATAAAAAGCTCCGGATTTACGATTAGGAGGCCTTCGGAGAGACTACCCCTCGTCATGGTTTCTGGTATACAGGCGGATCTGAAGGAAGAGGAATTCTACCACAGGTTGTACGAGGAAAACCTTGAGGACAAGGAGATTACAGTAGAGGAACTCAGGTCCATTCAAAAAAGGACCTGAAGGAGGAGAAGGAACCAATAGTTGGGTCATAAGCATGCCGGCAAAAATCAGAGACATATTAATCAGCAAACAAAAAATACATATTGAATAGAGTTGTTGCTACGTCAAGGACTACATTGATGTAATCAGATGCGCGAGGTGTTTAAGTTATGGACATTTTGCTAAATTTTGTAAGGAAAGTGTGGGCGACATGTGGATACTGCGCGCAGGATGGTCACCAGGCTAAAGAGTGTCCTAACACGGAATCAGCCCCTCAGTGCGCGAACTGTAAGAGGTTCAAAAAAGACTCAGATCACGGTGATCGAAATTGCCCAGCGCTAAAATACGAGGAGGAGCGTATAATCAAAAGAACAAATTATGGATAGCCCTCCCAGAGCACATGGCCGAAGAATGTTATTAAACGTAGCGCAATTAAACATGAACAGGGCTAAAATAGTTACAGATGAACTGAGGATAGTTGCACGCGAAAAACGATTAGACATAGTACTCGTACAAGAACCGTACATGCTGAGGAATAGGATGGTAGGCTGGAGTAATAACGCCAAGGTAGCGATAGGCTCAAAAGACAATACTATGGCAGCAATCGTTGTACTTAATGGCAGATTACCGTGTGTGGTCGTGACACATCTGAGTGATTCCCATGTCGTGGTACTGGAAGTAGTCCTTGACGAGCAAACGACAGTATACCTCATTAGCATTTACTGTCAATTTAGGGATGAGATAAACCCGTATATACAGAAACTTGAAAACATATTGCAAAAGCTGAAGAATAAAAATGTCATAATCGGTGGCGACTTCAATGCGCGGGCCAGGTCCTGGTTTTGTAAGAAAAATAGTCCGAGAGGAACTCTGGTAGAAGAATTCATACTAGGTCAGAAACTGGTCCTACTGAACAAAGATAGTGCAACCACGACCTACGATGGGCCAAGAGGAAGATCAAATATTGATTTGACCATGGCGACAGCTAGTATAGCGAAAGATATTCGATGGGGCATTATTCCTAAGATCACAAGTAGCGATCACAACCTAATCAGGATGACTATAGAACATGAGACAACGAGCAATATCAGGAAAATCAAAAGTCCCTATAAGTATAAAACAGCTGACTGGGAGCAGTTTACCGAGGTATTAGACGAGGGGTGGGCTGAGCACAAAGCTGAGTTTCAAGAAATTAACAACGAAAGGAAGGTGAAAGCTTGATCACACTGGTGAACTCCAAGATACACCTTGCGGCAAGCGTTAGCGTTTCAAAATAGAAGAAGTGTAATACGGAAAAGAAAGTGCCTTGGTGGTCAAAAGAACTACAACAGCTTAAAAAATGCGCGTTAAAGGCACGTAGAAAATGGCAAAGGATGAAAGAAACAGTAATGGAGATTCAGCTGAGAATGGAGTTTAAAAGGAAAATGGCGCGGTACAAACTGGAGATGGACACAGCCCGGATTGAATCGTGGAGGAGTTATGTCACAACGGATAGCAGTAAAAACCCGTGGGGACTACCATATAAAATGGTAATTAAGGGTAAAGCAAGCCGGGAAATCTTAAGTAGAGTTAGCACAACTCAAGGTAGCACAATAACTTGGAGAGAAACGTTGGAGAAAATAGTAGAGGTCCTAGTGCCAGATGACGATAGCGCAAGCGAAACTAATGAACATAAAGGGATAAGGGCGGATAGCCTTCGAGATGGAGGAGGGAATGATGAAGCTGGGATCACAGAAGAAGAGATATATGGAGCGATGAAAAACTGCAAAAAAGAAAAGGCTCCAGGAGCCGACGGAATAACATTTGAACTTATACAGGCAGCATGAAGCACTATGAAACAGGAAATAATGCAGCTTTTTCAGGCGTGCTATGATCAAAGGATATTCCCGAAGCAGTGGAAGATGGGGGAAATAATTATACTAAAGAGGAGTCCGGAAAAACAAGTAACGGAGGTCAAGTCATACCGTCCTATCTGCCTACTCTCTGTCCTAGGAAAAACTCTACGAGCGAATTATAAACGAAAGACTGGCGTTTCATATCCAACAAGAGTTGCCCACTAATCAGTACGGCTTCAGAACCGGGACGATCTACGGAGGATGCGATAAATAAGATGCGCGAAATAGTGAGCCTTAAAGAAGAGAAATACGTCCTCGGAATCTTCGTGGACATTGCGGGAGCTTTTGACAATATGTGGTGGCCTTACGTTATAAACAGACTAAGAGTTAAAAGGGTACCAGATAATATACTCTGCATATTAAGACATTACCTCAACGAAAGGAGCATTCACGTAGCGTTAGGAAATTGTTGAATAGACAAAGAGGTGACGAAGGGCTGCCCGCAGGGTTCAATACTAGGTCCCCTCTTATGGGATACAAACATGAGTGAACTGCTGGAAATATTAGCATCGCAAAGAATAGAGGCTGTGGCATTCGCAGACGATCTACTGATAGTAGTCTCAGGCAAGTCTAGGAAGAAACTAGAGGAAAATGCTCAAGATGCATTATCAAGAATAAACGAATGGTGTACAAAAGCGAAAATGGCAATCTCAATAGGGAAAACAGTAGGAGTATTACTCAAAGGCAGTCTTGACAAGGACAGACAACCGAGAGTTAGATCACAAGGAGGCCAACTTAAGATAGTAACAGAAAAAAATATTTGGTGGTAACAATAGGCGCACAAATGAAAAGCCACAAACACGTGGAGGCACTAATAGAAACTTGTAAGACTTATGCTTCGAAACTTCTGGGCTTTGCGAGAAGAGATTGGGGAATAAGCTACATAGCCTGCTGGATTATCAACAAAGGTCTACTAGAATCAATTATGGCATATGGAGCAAGCGCTTGGTTTGAGGCGACGACAAGATATGACATTAAAAGACTTGAGAGTATGCAAAGACAGGCTTTTCTGGCTATAACAAGAGCATACAGGACTGCGCCAACCAAAGCGCTTCAGGTGCTAGCAAGAACACCGCCAATAGACTTGATAATCCAAAGGAGGTCAGCAACATACTGGGCAAAAAAGGGACAAGCGGTGATATTCGGGGATGTATGAATGAGATAAGAAGGAAAATAGGGAAAAGAGAACGAGACAGGGGCACCCATCCTACGCTAAGAAACGAAGAAACTAGCGACGAGATAGAGGTCGGAGATCATAGAATATCAGTGGAAACGGCTAAAAGAAGATTGGATGCGGAAGTACTTAAGATATGGCAACAAAGATGGGAAAGGGATCAGGACACTTGTCTAACCACGAAAAAATATATTAGGAACCTAAAAACATGGACAAAAAGCAACTTTCCAGTTACCCATGTTACGGTGCAGTTCCTCACGGGTCATGGTCAATTTGGACAATACCTCTACAGATTCGGATTAAAAGACGATCCGGGTTGCCAGTGCGGCAACGGCAAAGAAACAGTGCAGCATGTACTATTTGATTGCGATAAATACGAAGAGGACAGGGAGCCAGTGAAGAGTAAACTAGTGTCATTAGGAGTTAGGGACTGGCCGATAGAATTGAGCCGGCTGATTGCGAAAGACATACAATATGAGACGGTCGGCATGATGAACAACATCATGACAAAACTAACAGAACAAAACGAGTAAAACACTATAACTAACCTAAGAACAAAAATAAGGAAACAAAACTAAAGAAATAACTAAAACTAAACTAAGGAAATAAAAGTAAGAAATAGGAAATAAAACTAAAGAAACGGGGTAAACTTACCGTAGTGGGCTCAGCTCCCAGCTGCTGAGTGGAGGTTGGCGCCCTCCCGGGACCACTAGCCGTCAGAGGCAAATCGGGTAGGAAGGAACGATATAATTAAAAGGGGAAATTTTATTTAAAGACCGTAGCACGCGATGAAGAAGTATGAAAGGTAATGATAACAAGGGTTCGAGAGAAGGATTACGATTGAAAGGCATACACTGGAGACACCGGTCTCAAGGGGCGACCGGTCCCCGATCGTGTCTAGCGATCACTGGTAGGGACTCTCTGGTTGTCCCGGGGGCCGACCCATGCCCTGCAACAAATGGGTACACGGGACCGGACTTCTAGCCCTTGCTGGGAAACCAGCAATGTCAACACTGGCGATTGGATTCGTGGTGGCTATGGTTGACTACCCTAAGTATCTCGGTACTTAGGGGAGGCCTTCAGGCCGACCATCAACCCTGGTGCAGCTAGTCACCAAATGGTCAACCGAACCATCCCGAAGGCGTACCTAGGAACGCCGGAGGGGAATCGGTACGCGCCGAGCGCGGGGTCTATCCGACCTCAACAGGATCCACGCCCTTGGGGGCCGGTGCGGGTAAGGGGTCCCCCAGGTACTGCATCGTTAACAAACAAAACCTGCAATCGACCAAGGTCGGTTCAGGGGGAGACCGTAGGTTCTCAGACTAATGTCCCTACCTACTGGTCACGGGGGCCGCTAGGCACTGGTTATCGCTACTGCTTTCAGAGACGTCTGGAACGCGTGGTTGGCAATCACGTAGCCGTTAGAGTTCTAGGGAACGTGAAGCCCCTCAGAGACGTCGAGGAATAGGCCACGTCAAGGACTTAACTCCAAGCGAATAGCCCCTAAAGTCGTAGACAAGAGGCGGCTGATTGCGAAAGCGTCCTTCGTCTATTGTGCAAAGATTTAACGATCGATTACTACGCCTTAGCTATCAGCCAGCCTCCTCGTGGCGTGACTGGATATGGGGGCCGGTACCCTATCTAATAGCTGCCTGGCGGCCTTCGGGCTTATGGAGGCGAGTGCAGGGCCCTCGCAGAGGGACAGTCATTAGCCTCCACGAGGAAGACCGTAAGGTGTAACCTCGTTATTAAAGCAATACGAGTCACAGGGGTGTGATGCGCTTATACGTCGCTCAGTCGTGCTGGCCCCCCAGATTAGCCTCTCGAAGATGTCGGTTCGGCAGGGGAAGTCGGCTCTCTCGTGGCCTACGCGGGGGGGGGGGGGGGGGGGGTTTTGGTTTGGGGGGGGGGGGGGGGCGGGTTGGCTGGGGGGGGGGGGGGGGGGGGGGGGGGGGGGGGCATTCCCACTCTGTCGGGCGGTAACTGGTGGCTTCGGCTCTCCTGCCCGTTTTGGCGGATGGGGTTGCCTCTCTCGGTGGTAGGCGGGAGTAGTTCTAACGGCTCCTCTGTTCTTACCCTGGCGTGCGAAGCGTACCATAGCGCCGGCACGTCATTACTGAGAGAAGGAAGTAAGACGCAAGCTTCCCCAGGGAAATAGCCTCTCCACCCCAGGAGCATAGGTACTAAAAACTAATAAATATGAATTAGCTGTAGGAAGGTCGATTACTATGCTAAATCGTCAACAGTTGCCCCATCAGGGGTGTGACTCGGGCAAGTTCCATGGAGCTTTCCTCATTATCTTCGGGATATGTCCTTGGTTCATGCTTAAATAACTGCTCTGGCGGGCTTGCCTTAGCTGGCCGGCATAGGGAGGCTAAGTGTGCACGTGTGCTGTGCGTGCGTGTACATGGGGCGTGTTATATTCCAACATAACGCTGAGTAAACACACTAATACCATAACATGTTACCGACGTAGCATTTCACTGTTTTCTATATAAGCTCTGCGAGCTATGAAGTGGCAGACATTCTAGTATTAAAACTTAATGTTTCACGTCATTGTATATTTGTTCTAATGAAATAATTTTTTTAAAAAAACTATTTTCCTTGGATCACTATCGAAACTGGCGCAGTCGGTAGGACACCAGTCAGAATTGAAAGTTAAAAAAGTTTTCAATTTTTGTGTTAACAATTAACTGATCGGACCTATTAAAAAAAAAAAATATATTGTTTCAAGTGATAGGAATTTTCAACACTGAAGATCTGATAGAAGAGGAATAAAATCGCCGAATCTATCATTTATAATCTCCAGAGATCGAAGGATTCCGGAAGAAAATAGCCGTCTCCTGAGACACTGTTGAAAAGGACTACAAGTGTCAACTAGCGGTTTTAGCGTGTTGGATACGCCAATAGTGAGTCTACTGGAGAGACGATGAAGAGCGTAAGGATGTAGCTATACATCCTTAACATTAAGGAAATTTTGGAAGTTGTATTATTATTATTTATAAGCGATGGCGGTTGCAAGTTTTCATTTTGTTTTATGTTAGCTTAAACTTAGATTTAGGAAATAAATTGTAAATATTGTATATAGCAATCAGGAAATACACCTAAGGAAAGATGGAGGAGGTAATCGTAACCTGCGGAGAAATTTTGGGTGTAGGAAACTTCACCGAATTAGGAGGCAGCCCTTAGACAGAATAGACGGGAGACAATAGCTAAGGTTGAATAACTCGGGAAAATAGAAAAACAAGGGAATAAGCCGTTTAAACGGCACATGCAAGTAGGGGTGACTAGTCCTCGTAACTGGGAGGGACGCTTATCCAGTCCCCGCTCGCCCTAGCGATCACTGGTAGGTACTTGTCCCGGGGGTCGACCCATGCCCTCCAACAAATGGGTACCACGGGACCGGACTTCTAGCCCTTGCTGGTAAACCAGCAATGTCCGGACAAGCGGTTGGATTCGTGGTGGCTGTGGTTGACTACCTTAAGTATCTCGGTACTTAGGGGAGGCCTTCGGGCCGACCAACAACCCTGGTGCAGCTAGTCACCAAATGGTCAACCGAACCATCCCAAAGGCGTACCTAGGAACGCCGGAGGGGAATCGGTACGCGCCGAGCGCGGGGTCTATCCGACCTCAACAGGATCCACGCCCTTGGGGGCCGGTGCGGGTAAAGGGTTCCCCAGGTACTGCATCGTTAACAAAAAAAACCTGCAATCGACCAAGTTCGGTTCAGGGAAGACCGTAGGTTCTCAGACTAATGTCCCTACCTACTGGTCACGGGGGCCGCTAGGCACTGGTTATCGCTACTGCTTTCAGAGACGTCTGGAACGCGTGGTTGGCAATCACGTAGCCGTTAGAGTTCTAGGGAACGTGAAGCCCCTCAGAGACGTCGAGGAATAACCCACGTCAAGGACTTAACTCCAAGCGAATAGCCCCTAAAGGCGTAGACAAGAGGCGTCTGATTGCGAAAGCGTCCTTCGTCTCTTGTGTAAAGATTTAACGATCGATTACTATGCCTTAGCTATCAGCTAGCCTCCACGTGGCGTGACTGGATATGGGGACTAGTACCCTAACTAATAGCTGCTCTGGCGGCCTTCGGGCTTTTGGAGGCGAGTGCAGGGCCCTCTTAGAGGGACAGTCATTAGCCTCCACGAGGAAGACCGCACTTAGGGAAACTAAGTGTGCACGTGTGCTGTGCGTGCGTGTACCTGGGGTCTCCCGCGAGGAAGACCGCAAGGTAGCACCTCGGAAAAAAATCCCCATGCGACGGCACCTCTCGCCTCGCACTGAAATGCAGCAGGGCGTGCTGCAAAGTGGAGGAACCTCTGGGCACCAGGCGCACCCAGTTGCATATAGCCTTCCTAGGGGTAAGGGCGAAGGCCCCTAGGTGACCTT
>KZ651282.1:31587-46513 GCA_001010745.2 Gerris buenoi
AATGATAATATAAGTTCTTGAATAAAACGCACTTAGTTCAAGTTAAAATATATGTATTGGTCTAACCACAATTAACATAAATATAAATTCAGACGATCGTTTCAGTCTTTCGACTATCTTCAGTGAAACGTATACATAGACTGAGTAAAGAAAAAACTAGGGTTAAAAAGTATAAAGAAGTATCTGTTGGTTGTGGTTGGTGGGGAAGCACATCTGGAATGACCTGTGTGAAGGTCTTCCAAAAAAATGACATACAATAAATGAAGTAACCTAAAGTGAGAATCCTTAACAATAATCTGATGAATATTATCATGTTCGATTACCACAAAATATCGGTCATATATTTTAACTTGAACTAAGTGCGTTTTATTCAAGAACTTATTCATGTTCAATTACCACAAAATATCGGTCAACACAACCAATTTTTTAATAATCATAATGGCTAACCCAACTGCTGTAGACTTTCAATTTTTAAAATTTTTTATGGAAACCATCCCTCATTATGATGGAAATCCATATACATTATCTGTGTATATAAACAGTGCTGAGATACTTATGTCCCAATTAAGAGTAACAGAAAATGNGTAGTGAATATACCCAGAGCTTCCTCTTACACACCTTTACCCCACTTTCCTCTTTACATCTAACAATGCTTAAGCAACACTAGCTATGTAGTTTTCCATTATTTCAATAAAGGATTGTTCGATGTAAATGGGATAGCGGGGTAAATGTCTTTATGTGGGCGACCAGACAATAAACCCTAGGTGTTTACTAACCTCTAGTTTAGCCCCTTGGCCGACCTAAGCGTACTAACTACCCTATAAGGACTAAGGTACTAACCACTACTGTCAGCCACTATCCAACTCTAACTATCTCAAATATATTATAGCTGCTGTCTTGCTATCTTTTGCAGCTTCTAAGACAACCTAGATGTTCAACTATTATCTACGCTAATCGAGAATAACCTATCATAAGTTCACCATGTCCCATATTTTCATATTTTATACTTAAACACATGGATAATTGTATTACTTAAATTAACTAACCAATGTCTTTACACCGACAATTTTTAATTATGTAATGATATTAATTAATTTGAACTAATATTAATTAATGATTAATAACCAGCTGATTTTCTCAAGATACATTATTTGAACCCTATAAATCAACATTTTAATATTGTCTGACGCAGAACTTTTTCCGGTTTTTTCAGTCTGACGCGTCAAAATTTTAGGGTTCAAAAAAAAAAAAACAAAAAAAAAACCGCCCCAAAATTAAAAAAAAGTCACAGAGGAAAACAGTGTCAGACTTGACCTAAACAAGCCATACAAAAAGATTTGGAAAGAGTATGTATACGTGACTTTTTTGCCTATGGGCACCCTGACTAATATGTTCTAAATTAATCACATCGTCAAGTGGTGATAAGAAAATTGGTTGAAATAAAAGAAATATTCAGGAGAGTATATGGTACAGGTAACTTAAGAAAGAAGAAGCAAAAATTCCAGGGGTGTTTATTATTGTATTACACCTTTCTATATTATCAGATTTCTCAAATCCTCACTATTTTCTACTGCAGTAGTGTAAAATTATGACTTCAAGTGACCCCCATAGGAAAAAAAACCAACGGATTCAAGTCTGCAATCGGGCAGTCCACGAGGAAGGCATGTCTCTGCCAATCCAGCGACAACTTTGGTTGCTATTGGTATATTCTCTAGAAAGCCAGGTTGTATTTATTTTTTATCTTTAAAAAAAAAAAAAAAAAAAAAAAAAAAAAAAANAAAAAAAAAAAAAAAAAAAAAAAAAAAAAAAAAAAAAAAAAAAAAAAAAAAAAAAAACTTCAAAATGAAACGAATTTACAAAAATCTTCTAAGGTGTAAGTATTCTTAAAATATTCCAAGGAATAACCTTCTTTTTAAAAAGAGATAATTACACTATTCCAACAGATACCTGACACCAACGTTATTGAGGATCTACAAGTAACTGTTTTACTAAGTTAAATCAATTTTACTCCTCTAGTTAGTATAATTAGTAAGTGTATCCTCCAGTCTCCTCCTCAAAACTTTTGAATGAATAGAAAGTTTTTCAATTGACTGTGAAACTTAGTTACTAGGTTGTTAGTGTAATTATCTTTTACCTAAACAGATATTTTTCTGACTAAATGGAGTTCACGGTATTACGGTATACAAGTTTGTGTGGACAGTGCTGGAGAATAGTTTGTTAGCAGTACAACTAAACAACTTTATTAACTTTTAACGAGATAACTCTCCCACATATATTTGTGCATTAAATAATTATCATATTGCTGAACAAGAAGTACCTTCTAACAAACTATGCACTTTGAAATCCCTTATCATAAGGAAAAAGTACTATCATTAGAAAACGGAGGCAAGTCCATTTTTTTGTCGACCTTCGTGTAAATTAACTGTGGGAGTTTCAAAAGCCGAAAAAAAAAGCCTACTTGAATAACATGGTCATTAAAGAAAAGACCTCATTAAGAACGACTCGTGTATAAATATTTGTTTTGCATTTTATTTTTTTTAACTCTAAAGTAGAAGTTATGTTAAACAAAGGCCTCAGAGCGGTATTATTTTGACCTTCTAAAATGCAAGAGAACAGATTTAAGATTTAGAACGAATTCGCACTTCAAAAAAAAAAAAAAAATATATTGAATAAACACGCTTCTACTTGTTATCAAAGAGATATGGATATGAGATATTATTATACTAATATATAAGGTAAGGAAATGCTAAAACATATTAAGTTTGTTCCAACCACACCTCAAACTAGTTTCAAACTGTACGACAGTACGACGCATGTGCATTAGCAAAAAACGTTCAAATGTGGTCCCATGCGCATGCGTCGGACAGTTACAAACCAGTTTGAAGTGTGGTTGGAACAAAACATATTGTAATATCGAAGTAAATATAGAATGTGTTTTTGGGTAATTCCATGATTTTATTTGTTATCATCAATTATTGAAGCGAGCTTCTTACATTTAACAAAATATCCATCCTGTCTGTCTATCTGTGTGTAATCGTGTCAGACGATAACTTGAGTAAAACTTGACCGATTTTGTTACAATTTGGTATACATGTATCTTTTACCAAAGTTTAGGCTAAGTTCGTTGGAGAGCGTTATCCGTTCAAGAGTTCGTGTGTAACTCACGTAAACGTGACCTTAAAATGTAACATTGGAATTTCAAGACGGGAAAGGGGGCCTGGTAGCCCGGTGGAGAGAGCGCTTGCCTTTCGATCAGGCAAGTAAGGCAGCATCGGGCGTGGTTAGTAGGACGGGGGTGTCCAATTGACCTTGAGCTCTGGATTCAATTCCCTGACCAGGCCCTCCGCTCAATGTTCACCCAGCATGGTTAAAATAAATGGGTAGCTGCTCGAAAGAGTAGCGCCACCAGGTTTCGGCCTGGAAACCATGAAATACACTCTCATTTCGAGTCACATCGAAAAAGAGTCATAGTTAACGACCGGACACTTCACTCAAATGTGAAGAAGTTAGGTTCCTAACCCGGGTTTGTTCAATGGGCCCACCTAAGTGGCCTGCGTCTTCGGGCGTAAAAGCCCCCCGGAATAAAAAAAAAAAAATAATAAAAAAATAAAAATAAAAAAATAAAAAAAAGACGGGAAAGATTCTATGATCATCTATTCGATGAGACGAACATTTTTTTCAAATAAAATTTTTTATTTAATCCAACAGCTACAACGCTATGAATTAATAAAGATCAAAAACTATTACCGATATCTTAAGTTTTATCTTAAATTAACGATTTTAATACAACTTCATGTATACATCGCCTAAAGTGCAATTGAAACAGGCATGTAAAATTTCAACATGATACAAGCAGAAATGTTTATGTACAGTCTGTCCCAAACGAGAGTTAGTACGTTGACAGCGCAGGAAAAACTAGCAATGGGGTGGCCAATGAGAGCTCAAAATTTGCCCTCTGGATAACCATATAAGACGGTTAATGTAGTGGCTTCATTTTTTCCCTCAGAAGTTGGCCAATCTGTGTGTCACTCGATTTCCCGTGCTGTCAACGCTCTAAATCTTGTTTGGGACAGACTATAGTGAAGTGATTCATTTATACAAATACAACTTGTTTAAAAGCTACTGTGGGTGGTTTAAATGTAATAGGCGAGTAGTTATACAGGGTTGTCTAGGAATAAGGTAAGCTTTGTACCGAGTACCCCCACTCTACACCACACTACTCTCATCCACTTATCTTCAACTATGACATTCATCATGATTGATAAATTCCTTAATATTCAGTATTTTATTGCGTTAAAGAATCATCACAGTACTTTCTTCTTATATGAGAAAGTAATAACATTTACGTCAATAACTGCATCGATAATTGAAGATCACTGGACCTGTTCGGCTATAGTGGTGAAAGACTATTTAGCCTCGGATCCAACAAGTATTAACGTCAAAGTAACTTTTTATATCATAGTGTATACAAATATATATTAACTTGCGGAAATATATATTTCCTCTATTGTATGAAAACTAGCAACAATGTAAGTGTAATACAGTCTGCACCAATGCAGAATTAGTGCGTTGACAGCGCGGGAAATTGAGTAACACACAGATTGGCCAACCTCTTTAGGGGAAAAAATATAGCCACTAGGTTGTGGGAGCGTTTATCCAGAGGGCCTCTCTCCTCCACTAGAGACATTTATCTTTGCTTAGTTGGCCCGACCTTTTGTCCGGGAAAATCTCAAGATCTCATCATGGCTCCCCACCCCATTTGCTAGGTTTTCCCGCGCTGTCAACGCACTAACTCTACTTTGATGCAGACTGTAGTTATTGCTTGATTTAAAGGGTCATTTTATTAACCATAAAGGACAAAATTTAAACTTGTAAATATTTGAAGATAATAAGATAAAACCAGAGATACTGTAAATAAAATGGATTGTAGTCTATTAGGAAACTAGTGTGTTCATGTCAAGTTAATGAGAAAAGGAAAGGCGTTTGAAGCAGTGAAGAAGGAAGCTTAGAGTGAAGTGAAAGAGGTAAGGATAGAATTGTAATAATGGCCTCAGGCTTCGTCTTGTTTGCCCTTCTTGCAAAGGCTTTTATATCAGACCTACTCCCTACTTCTACTTCCTTATCTCTATTCGACACATGTATTATATACATATATATATTTCTCTACTTCTTCGTTAATAGTCTTGAGAAAAAATAGGCTCGCGTGGGGTATATCATTGAAGTGAGCGTAATGGAATAAATATTAGATAGTTAATCACGATGAGTTGATTATTAAAGAATATGCTTGTAATAGAGAGCCGCGTAGTGGGGAAGAAGGGTTATTCTACACTCCTTAACTCTTCTACACGTCCCGGCTATTCTATTTCAATTATTATAAAATGTATCACTTCGCTACGTAAAAACTTCTGCATGTATCAAATTTAAATTTTACAAGCCTGTATCAATTGTACATTAAACAATGTATATGAAGTTTTATAACTAGGTGTGCAATGCTTGCAATATTGAGCTGAGCGTGCATTTTAACCATATTTATTTATATTTTTAATTTTTTTTTACCTTACCCATCAAGTGACCCCTCATAAATGAAAATATGACAAAAGTTAACATAACAACAATAACTGTACTCTTAAAGAGCTTTCCAACGACATGCATCTTGAAAGGCATATACTATTTTAACTTCTGTGACCAATTTGGACCATTTCAGATTTATACCATCCTGTGGTTGGTCACTATGACCGTGCTGAATTTTTTGCGGATCGGCAAAGCATTTCAGGAGAAAACTTTTGTACTCCGTATCCCTGTGTACCAATTTAGACCATTTCAGATTTATACCTTCCTGTGGTTGGTCACTATGTCCGTGCCAAATTTTGTGCAGATTGGTTGAGCCGTTCACGAGGAGTATGCATCAGAAAAAATGCAAAGCGTAGTATAAGAGCTTCGCTTCGCTAAGCTCAAAAATCGGTACGTTAGAATGTAAGATATCGGTAAATGGCTGTTTTCTCTAGTAAAAGTTTAGGTCAGCTGTAATAGTTTTAACTCTCTTTATTATTTCATAGCGGTGTCGCTGTTGGTTTTAATAAAAAATGTTATATGTAAAATTTTTCGCGTTCATTGACTACATTAAGTTAGAATTTTTCCCCGTCCTAAAATTCTAATTATAATTTTGAAGCACACGTTTACGTGAACGTTGCGTGCGAACGCTTTGGCAAATAACGTTATCCAACAAACTCGTCCTGAGCAATGGTAAAATAACATGATTGAAAATAGACACATGATTAAAATGAACCAAATTTCATCAAAATCGGTCAACTTTTACTTTATTATCGTCGTACCTTTCAGAAACACAGTCAGACATACAGACACACAGACACGGAGCATATTTCGTTGTGCGTAGGAAGCTCGCTATGCTCGCTTTAATTAATAATTAGAAAACAATAGCTATGGTGTATTGTAAACTATCTGAATGCGATATCTAGATATGTAAATGCACCGTAGTTAATCTAGTTTTTCTCGAGGTAGATACACCGAAAGTCTGGTTTTGCATCGTATTGAACGCACCTTCTGTTACATATAAAAGCATCTGTATTGAGATCGTATAAGGACATGTGCAGTTTTATGTTTTTCCCCTGGTTAACCTGACATATCGAATATAAAAATAACTTTCTTTCGCATCCATCATAATTATCACATATCAAAATCATCTTATTTTCTAATTATGTCGGTGTTTATCCAAATATTTTTCAAAAACCAACTCAAAACGGCCATGTAAACAAACATTAGATAAATACAATAACCGTATTGAGATCGTCGTCTACATCGTATAAACAAAGATGATATTTTTCCTTTAAAGATAAGGAAATTAAAATCAAAACACTGGTAAAGAAATGAATAAAGAACATATTATAAAATATAACAGAAATAAAATACAACAGTTTAGTTTAGTAGGCAGGAAGTAGGCACTGTCTTGACATTAGTTTCATTTTCAATAATGTTTTCTAAGAATTCGTAGAAGGGGTATTGAAGTCCCCACTTTAACTAGGTATTTAGTCTTTAAGCTAGCTCAGAGCTCAGGTCAGTCTAGTTCTTCACATTATAACGTGCGGTCAGACTCTATCTCTATACCTCTATTTTTTTTAATAAATCTTTAACATAATACACCGTTTTTAAAGTGGTAAAAGTAGTATCCTTCCAGTGTACTCAACCTGTTATTAATTTTATTATTATTTTTAATAGTGGTATTCCAAGCCTAGAGGTGAAATGGTGTCCTTTAAGTGTTAATTAAATGTTGTTTTATTTATTATAAAAGTGGTATTAAAGTGGTGTAATCTATGATTCACCACATTGTAATGTAAGTATGTGCATGATGAATTTACTGCGATTGTTTTTTCTTGTACTGATCTTTTTTATTCATAATAATTGTAATACAATGACCAATAGATAGAGATAGATATATAAGTTCAATAGATAAAAAAAAATGGTGACCTATCAGAGGTGGCCTAGAGTAATATTTGAAAAACTAAGCGTAATATTTGAATAACTGAGCGCAGACGCAGAAGGTTGTAACTTCTATGGAAACAATAGCCAAATTGTTACCTATTATCCAAATTTCTTTAAAATCGGACGAGCAGTTTTTATGATGATATGTATGTTAATTCACAATATTTGAGGGACCGATAGGCACGGGACACAAAATTGTTCCCTGATGTCTTACACGGATTTCTGTCTTGGAATTTTCGAAATCAGAGACATAAAAAATGTTCGCTCTTCAGGACGATCACATAACTTCCGTTACCTTCTAAGCTCGTAAGCAAAATTCAAATTCTATAGTTAAAATTTAAAAAATTATAAATTTGAATAAAATAGAAGGTTTGTTCCAACCACACTTCAAACAACATAGTTTGAAACTATCCGACGCATGCGCATTAGCAACAGGAGTTCACTTTTGGTCAGATGCGCTTGCGTCGGACAGTTCCAAACTACTTTGAAGTGTGGTTGGAACAAACCTAAAGTATTCATTACTTCATTGTTATAAAAGTGTATCATCTTCCCCATTCATAACCCTACTTACTACTTTTGAGACAACTGATCAATTGTGGAATCCATTGGCTAAAGTAATGCGATTTATTTGATTCTCTCACTATAGTTGTCTTTCGATCTTTCGTAGCCAGAGGCTGGCTTTTTTATATTAAGTTAAGGAGCTAAAAACCTATAAATTACCTCCTTTTTGTCATACTAAATATTTACTTTTCAATATTTTTAACTATAGGCTTTACAGAAGGTTGTGGTAAGAATCGTTTGAAAAAATTCGTTAGAATATACATATTATGAATATATAGTAATTTAATTAATAATAATGTTATTAGTTTATTAATTTTCTTCTTCATAGCACAAAAATATTCAATATCTCATTTATTTTTAAATTCGTTTCACAATTAATATTTCAATTTTAGTTTTGGTGTAGTAGTATTGTAGTTAAGTACTTAATTAAATATTAAATGCTTAACAATTTTATGTATCAGTTAATATTATGTTTAAGCTGCCTATAGTCTTTCCATAAAATAAAGCCTAGTCTTTAAATGTTTGAATTAAATTATCTGATAATATTTTGGCTATTTCACTCATGAGGGAAAACGGATGCTTTTAAACCCTAAGATAAGCGGATAATTGAAAAAAAAAAAAAAAAAAAAAAAAAAAGAGTGGGATTTTCATTTTTTTTATTTTAGTAATGTTTTATGCAAAACCCCAAATTATTTTATCTATATAATGTATTTAAAATAAGGGAGAGCGAGGTTAGATAGGACAATGAAAAAGATAGAAGGATGGAAAAATATATATTAGATCAGAGAGAATGTTAGGAAAGAACTAATATGATTTCCAACAAATAGGTAGGTCTATAGCTTTTTTTAATATAAGAATTTGACAAGGTTTTCTAAATTAGGCGCTAAAAGTAATATGCAAAAGGAAATAACTAGTATAAGCACTCAAACAATGGAAATTAACAAAACTGTTAGACATTGATTGATTCTTCATCGATTGACGATGGGCACCTAATTAGGTTGCAATTGCACAAATAATCATTTGTACATATATGTGTGTTGTTTCTTTGGTTTACCCCTTCCTCTGATCTTTCCTTGAAAATAGCTAAGTTTACCTCTCAGGTATATTGCAACATGTATGGCCGACTAAAGAATTCGTGAACTTGATAAAAGAACTTAAAATGGTCTAAAAGAATTTCGACGGTCCAGAAAAATGCTACAGGAACGTGAACACAAAAGTCAATTTATTAATGATATGGAAATTTGTTACAAACTACCTACGTTTACTCAAAAGGATGTTAAATTATTTTAGGAAAGGAAGGAAAAAGAGACAAGAGATAAATAACTGAAAAGAGACTACACTAAATGAAAATACACGTTAAATTCTAAAAATAAAAGTAATATCGCAGCGGTTTCGCTGGGAGACGAATTCATAAAATAAATTATTCGTACCTCACTAGATACAGAAAAGCCTAGTAGTACTATACTACAACGAGCTGTAGCTTAAAGTTCGCTTTAAAACTGATAAAAAAAAATATATATTTTAGTAAATTTATAAATTATTCTACGTAGTTTTTAATTTTTGAGTAGTTGGTTCTATTAAGGAAATTAAAGTTTTGGTTTTGGTTGTATCAAAAATTCGTAAGAGTTCGTAAAAAAAGGTCTAAGTCTGAAAGCAATGTAAATCCACTGAAAGCAATGTAAATCCACTCATTATAATTAGAAATAATGATATTTCTAGTATATTACCCTTTAATTCTATACTACCCTTATTTTTATTACGGCATTAATAACTTCCATTCAATCCGGTTTATTTTTAGCTATAATTCACCTCTCTCAAGGCATCTTCAGGTCTAAAAAAATTGAATGAAAACATGTTGACATAACATTTAAACAGAACATAACATTAATTAATAAATATAAAAATATATAAGAGTACACCAACCTTTAACAATTCTTCCTAAAACATAACTGTATTTATTTTCCCTCATGGTATTTCCTCTTTTCGTCTTTCTACAATTACATCATATTTTTCAATTAACATTTTTTTATAAACATTTTAATTTGATTGTATTTTTACCTTATTCGATACTTCTGTTTAATTTTTACATAAGGTCGCTTACCCATAGTCACTATTTTTAATCCGTCCAGGGCCGTCCCTAGGGGTTTAGGCGCCCGGGTCAAAGTCATCTGTGGCGCCCCCCCCCCCCCCCCTCCCCTTATTGCCATTTACCTATTAGTTTAAGATGGGGGGCCTGATGGCGCCCCCTTACGTGGCGCCCGGGTCAGTTTGACCCAGTTGACCCCCCCCCCTTAGGACGGCCCTGAATCCGTCCCTTTTATATCACTATAATTAATTTAAAAAATGTAATTCCTCGAAGTTAAAACAGATCTATAGTATATTTATGATAACGCTGATAAAAGTCATTTATGGTAACGATGTCTTTTTAATGATAAGAACTCTAACGTACTAAATTTGCTCTCCTTTTATGTTATACTTAAGGGGCCCACACACTTACAGTTTAACTGAAGATAATGATCTGACAGTCCACGGAGCTTGGCCACACACTTCGGAGGTGAACTGTAGTTGTGTGGAGGGTTGAGGCGAGGATCGGATGGAACGAGAGACGACAGTCCGTGGACTATCAGGCCTTTGCCTCAAGGACAAAGTCGTCCTACACTATCAGTCGGCCTGCAGTCGTGTAGAGTGAATCGTCTTTATTTTGTTTATTTCCCTCCGTCGGACTGCAGTTATAAATCGTCAGATCTCGGCCTGCAGGCGCTCATCGCACAGTGTGTGGTGCATACAGGCACAGATCTGTAGTTCTTTACAATTGCCTGCAGGCGGTGGACTGTTAATATGTGGTGGTCTGAGATTTTTGCCTCACGATAATCGTATAAGATAACGGCCTGCAGTTAAACTGTAAGTGTGTGGGCCCCTTTACCTTCTGTATCTTGAGTTAAGGAAATCATAAATATTGTTTAATTCTATCTATAAATATTTATATTAGTTTTACTTTTATTATATTTTAGTTCCATATTTTTATTTGCTATTTCTATTACTAGTTGTGATTATCTATTATTTATACATGGTTTTATGATCAATTTTATCTCAGTCACTTTGATACCCTTTTGGATTACTGGTTTTATGCCTTGTATGGTTGACATAAAAATGTATTAAAATCTTTCATATCAGACATATCCTCCAAGCTAATGTGTGCTACATTTAAATATTATAAATAATGATTTAAGTATTCGTTTACATTAAGAATTCATGAATATTGTTCAAGCCGTTTATCATAGACTGATTGACAAAACGTATTAAACAATTAGATTGCCTTGAATATCAACGTAAAATAGAATTTTGATATGTAGACAGCAAATGCTGTAATTGATGTGATTATCGTCATGATAAGTATTACCCACATTCGGCTAATCTGCAGTTATCCATACAGTCGAGAATCGCTTGGCGGCACAAATTCGCACTTAAGAGATTATATCCCTTTTTGAAAAGAGTTCATTTTTTAAGTTATACATTTGAAAGATTATATCTATATAATACATTTTAGAGATGATATTCCTTTGTCCAAACAATACATTCGATTTAGGGAACATTAATTTTCTAACCTCTTTTCCTAGGTGGCTGGATAACTGCAGATTTACCAATCATTCTAATAAACATGATTTGCTACTTACCAAAGGCTATTCTGCGGTTAGTTGTACGGTCGAGAATCGCTCGGTCGCATGAATTGGTACAATTTTGCTTGATTTATAAACTTGAAACATAATATGCTTAAAACAGTACATTTGTATGATTCATAAATTTGAGAGATAATGTACCTCTGTCAAAACTCAAAACAATACATTCAAGTAAGATCGTCCTCTATAACTCGTTAAGTTTTACTCGCAAATAGTAATATCGATTCAAAAAAAGAACAAACTGATTTAAAAAAGAAAACATCGACTAAAAACTACAATTTCAAAATGTATTTACTATTGAGATCCACAAAATGTTACCGAAAAACTAAATATCTCTAATTAATACATCAGAAAATAATAATCCGATTTAAAAATCATTAATCTTTTAGTCTAAACTAAAGTTTACTGTAAAGGTTAAAGGTTATTAAAATGAAAACGAAACATAACGACGTCCTCAATGCAGCCAACATAACAAATAGAATTTTCCCTTCCTTTCATCTATTCTTATCATATTTAAAAAACTGTGCATTGTTAATAAATAGAAAACAATTCTTAATGAATTAGATTAACTTTAATCTACCTTTTTTTTCTTATTCCCCTCGGTTTTTTTTTCACATCTGAAGATAGAGAACCATTAATAAACAGTTGGTATCATTGATCGTGATTCCTTTAAACCAGCTGATCTTATTCCATTACTTTTCTTGCCACGTATTTCTCTTTCCTAGTTTATTTTCTGTCTTCTCCTTCGTCTTGTGAGTATTAAACTTTTTATTTTGACTTTAAATATGTTATTTAGTTTGTCTTTTAAGGAATTTTGAGAATTCGATCGCTACAAATGGTCATTTTGATGTATATTAAATTGTCAGTTAATGTGTTAATAATTTGTTTGTAAAAATCATTAAGTTTAAACTTTAAGCATGAGAAGAGAATAATTAATATTTAATAGGCTTTATGACTTATTCCTTAATAATAATATTATGTGTTAAGCCAAGTTAACAATTCAGTGAGGATAACAGTCTACATTCCTTCTTCAACGTACCATCCAATCTTCTATCAGTTAGAACAGGGGTAGAGATGGGGAACTGGAACTACGGCCCACGGGCCGGATGATTTAAATTAAAGTATTGGGCACTAAGTACCTTACGTTCTACATAGCTCATTTTGAAAAATTTATTTGCTGAAATCAGATAAAAATAATTAAACATTTATTATATTTAAGACCCGACTATTCAATCGTAGTTTCTAAGTATCAGAAAAGAAGAAGAATCCTCCTAAATCATATACATACTACGTTTCACAACCGTTTTCACAACAATTTTGAAAACTCTAAACTCTTAGACTAGTTATAGTTAAGTCAGGTTATCATATGTCCACTTATATATTATACCTTCTGCGCATGTCTACAGAAACATAACTAACTTGAAATCGGAAACATAAAAAAATCTTTGTTCTTTAGAACGATCTCATAGCTTCCGTTACCTTCGGTTAGTTCGAAGGAAAATGTTCCCTAATGTCTGATTTCTTTGTTTTTATACTGAATGGAATTGAGTATTTGTTAGTCTTTAATTTTTAAGTCCCCATTTAAGTGATCTATTCTCTCTTTCGTGATGCTCCTTTGTATTTCGTTCAACATTTTATTTATTTACTTTTCCTTGGCCATTTTTAGGGTCCGTAAACGAAATGAAATTATATGTATGCAATATGTCATTAACGCACTTAATTGCATTGACTCACAAACTCTAACCCAAAAAATTGACACTTATGTGTTATATTATGAGTATTTACTCTTAGCACAAGGAATACACAGAGAGGCCCCAAAAATTGAACCCTCGAAAACCAGGGGTTGATTTTTTATTTTATTTCTTTAATTGTTTGTTGTAATAAAATTAATATCCACCATCTTGAAATGGCTAGACCGGTTATGCTGGTTAAAGAACGTATCCGATTCTTGTGTGAACTAAAAGCATATTCTCGGCAACTATATTTTTAATACTGCAGCCGTTGACTAAACAATCAAGACAAATAACAATATAATCCTAAAGTTATAAACGTGCAATATAGTAATAAATGTAAATAATAATAAATACCTAATATAAAATGTAGCTATAAAACTTTATTATAATTATACATCGCAAAACTTTAACTGTTAATCTAAAACAACATCCCCTTCCTCCCAAAAGGGAAACTCATAAATATACAAAACATAAAAATCGAGCTCATATAAAAATTACAAATATAAGTTTATGGCTTAAAACATTTATATGTTTATAACTGTAGTTTGTTGGGGAAAAAAAACAGGGAAATATCGATTGCTACAAGTGGGGAAATTTCATAGCTCTGCTATAAAAATGTTTAAACTGCGAGTAAACAAGCAAGTTTAGGTACTTTTTTATTTTCATTTTTTTCTTCATACATACAGACTTTATCTTACATGAAAAATCAAAATATAAAATTAATAAAATAAAAAAACACGTGAAACCTCTTTTTTATACAAATAGAAATGTTTATGATTATTATACATGTTTTACGTTATTATCAAGTCGGTAAATATTATTTTTTTAAGGTATAGTCGTAGACCAAAACTTCTGACCTTAATTTACATTCTTTTATGTGAAATAATATTTGTTTTTAAATTTGATCTTGCTAAGTTATTCCTTTTCACACGCAGGAAATATAAAAACAGGTTGACAAGTGGAAATTTAAAGATAACATATTTTTATCAATTTATAATAGTCCAGTAAAAATAGGATTTAACCTCTTAAAAAATACTGGTGAAAATTTTTTTTGCAAATACCTTTATTTTAGCACTAGGAATAACGTCCAGAAAGTCCATTTCAAAATGTTGTACGCTAAGCGAATTATTCAAGGTCAAAGGTAAAAAAAATCAGTTTTTTACGAATATCTCGTTTTCTATTGGTTGTACACTAATTTTAGTTATTAGAAAAAATTGTTAATCAGAAAATTTCCATTAAAATAGTCCTTTACCATTTTTTTTTTTAGCTCAACTGTTTTTGAGTTACAAGGGCTCAAAATTAGGTAATCAAAAATAAAGTTGGATAAGGGGGCTAATGTACACTTTTATTAGGATTTTCTGACCTAAAGCCACAATCTATTTATTTTTCCATAGATTTGTGACTCCCCCTTCCAAATTTTTCATTCCTCTATTTACCCCCAACTCCTTGACTCCCCCC
>KZ651282.1:56562-92383 GCA_001010745.2 Gerris buenoi
TTTTCTTTACTCCGAGCAGTTATCAAAACTTCCGCATTAGCGCTACTTTCTTAGTGAAAAGATGATTGAATTCCGCTAGATGGCAGTGCATTTTATTTATCTTTTCTTATAATGTAACTGTCCTTTTAAGGTTTCTTTTTTTTAAATCTTAAGTTTGAACTAATATTTGTTATTATTATATTGATTATTGATTAATGTTTAATGTTTTTTCATTGTCTGCTACCTCGGAAAAAATAGCATATTTAAAAAAAATATTTTTCAAAAAATTTAGGGTAAAAAGAAAACTTAAGGGTTATTTTTTTTTTTATTTTTTTTTTTTTTGTCGACATGGCGAGGGTATCATTTTAAAGGGTACGTCGAGCTGATTACAAAAATATATAATTCTTTGGATATAACTTTGATAGGGCGAGCGTAGGCACCTTTTGGAAATTTCGATAAAAATAGTATTTTATTTTTTATTGGCAAAATACTTTTTTTTTATAATTATGGTCTTTTCAATGTTATATGGCTGTTTTCCGGTTCAATGGCAAAAAATTCATCAGAAGTTTGTTTATGTGTTAATTTTAAAAAACACCATCAATAGGGTACTACTTAAACAATACAGTGTTGCATACGGACCCTCGCTGTGTGCTGGCTAGCATACACTTGACCTGTTTTTTTTTAAAAACTTATTTTGGGTATCCACTAAAGGTGGAAGGTGACCCCTTTTGGTCGGTCCCTTCGGTCTTCACTTTTTCCAGGTTTTACTGTATATGTAGGGTAGGTTGTTGTACCTTGAGCATAGTGTACATTTCTGAGTAGTCCTGGTACCTGGAAGTGCAAAAGTAAAAGGTTTCCCATCTTTTTCGATTTTTAGTGTTAAGAGGGTGTTCTTGTTGAGGCCCAATCACCGCTTGCTGATTGCAGCATTGATTGGTAAGTATTTTCATGAGTTATTTGAATATGTTATGCCTAATTTCTTAGCGTTAGTCGCCATGTTTGTAAAATGCGTCCCCTCTTGTACCTTGGAACACAACGCCTCCTGAATTAATATGCATATCATTTTGCTACCTTAATATTATTACCTTCAGAATAATAGTTTTTCGTTATATATGTGTATTGTATCCTATCTTATTATTTAATTTGTCATACTTAATCTTGTTATTCTTTTTAACTTAAGATGTAATAACAAAAAAAAAAAACTTACTTTTTACTATGTCACTTACTCACAACATGTTATTATGTTACTTATAACATGTAGATATAATAAAAAAAACTTAACATAAGCTATTTAGAGTTGTATTGCCTCATTTTCCATTTGTTTTTTAAGATAAAAGGACGCGTTCCAAGGTACAAGAGGGTGTGTTCCAAGGTACACGAACATATTGTACCTTGGAACACATTTTTTGCTTTTTTAAAATAATTTTTAGCATTTTTGTTGTGCTGTTTTATTCAAAAAGAAAAATATGGGCTGATGGAGATTTACACAAAGATAAGTTATGCCACTATAAAACGTTAAAAACCGTTATACCCTAACTGAAAAAAAAAAAAAAAATTAAAAAGTGTTCCAAGGTACAACAACCTACCCTATATGTAGGTAGTATAAAATTTAATTTAATACTGTTAGGCCATAACTGGACCGAGAGATCCACTGCCACTATAAATGGCACTTCCACTTTGAGGTCAACAGGCTGGTCGAACTGAGTTTCAAGTTGGACAAACTTAATTTTAGAAAATCAATACGCCACGTAGTTGACAGACATATTAAACTGTTCTTGTGGCTTGTGGTAGCATTTGGTAGCAAACCATGTCTAACGCGCGTTTGGATTGTGAAGATAAAATATTCATGAAAGCCGTGGTTGGTACGTCACAGCATGTTTTTCCCTTATACCCTACCTCCCTTATGGATCATGTTAGAAACAAAACCGAATATGTTATTAATATACAATACTAACTTCTAAAAGGGTGGTTTCAAAATATAAAACATTGTATATTTAATCCCAACAAAATAACTAGTGTAAAAAAGTCCAGTCATGCACCATGACTTAATGAGCGAATTTTCAAAAAAATCTGCGTATTATTGGCTTATGATAATATTGGAAAAATGTGGTTTAGAATTTGGATGAGTAAAAAAATAAAAATTGGTACACTCGTGTACGGGGTACAAAAGTCAAAATAGTATTTACCCTTCAAGATGCACATCGTTGGAAAGCTCTTTAAGAGAACAGTAATTGTTGTTATGTACACTTTTATCATATTTTCATATAAAAGGGGGGTAAAATGGAAAAATTCTGTTTTTATGCTATTTTTGACCCTAAATGGGCAAAATTTGACCCCTTTATGGACTCCAAAAATTCTGGCCAACGAACTCATCCTTTCTTTTGATATAATTGACATTTTAACATTTGTTTGAAATTTTTAAGTGCATCCTAACGGGAGATATCGTCTGGAGTGACACATATATACATATATACATATATAATACATACATACATAAAAAAAGTGTTAAAATTTAGGGATCGATTCAGAATGTCCTGAAACGGATTTCCATGAAAAATTTTTTCAAAAATTCGAATTACAAAAATTTTGAAGCCATTGCAATAGCTTAATTTTCGCGTAAAAAGTAGAGAGATCATAGGTTTAGCCAAGGCTCCCACTGTCCGAGTAAGTTCCACTACTGTCTATAAAATAATTCTAGACCCTCGAGTTTGAACCCATGTAACTTTTAAACGGAAAGTCGTATTTAGATGAAACAAGTTTATTTATTTAGACAATTTAAAAAAATTTAATGTCATGTGAATAATTATTTTTTTACATTAACTTTTAATTACTTTATTGTAGGATAAGTAAAAACAGTGCCGTTTTTTCAGCACATGAAAAAGCAGATGTGAGATCATAGGTTTAGCCAAGTCTCCCACTGTCCGAGTAAGTTCTACTAGGTCTAATTTATCCAGTGCAAGAACACGATGTTTGTCAGTTCCTCTCTCTATTCTCTTTCCCAAATCACTCTACACGTTTAAATTTAAATACCTTTTCTGACTTGGCAAATTCACAGCCCAAAGAGGCTAAATTTAAATGCAGTGTTGTATACAAATTCGTATCCTTGTGCTGCGACGCTCAAATGAAAATATAATATTTATTATTTGAATTAAGTTTGTAGTTTGTGGTGTGAATTTGCCAAGTTTCACTTTCTTTTCAGCTCATTTCACTTCTTTTTGTAAGTAATTTTTCATGGCCCCAAACAATTTTTCGTTTCCTATCTTTGTTCTTGTTTGATTGTTGTCTTTTTTCTTTCTTTGTTCTTGTAATTATTCGTATAACTTCTTCGATCTGGAGTAAATATTATATTTGCATTTTAAGATAACAGTTAATCAATACTGTCAAATCAAACTAAACAAATGCTCTCAAAATCACTTTTCAATTTTAAAATTCACCACTAGGTAGCTCTAGTGGCGCTGTTTACAATTTTTATTTTTTTTTACAATATTTTGAATACGCGGTTTTTCTATTAGCCCTTAAAGGAACAAAGAAACAGATTTTTTCGGATTTTTTAATTTTTCCTTTATTTGTACAATAAACTCTACCTATATACAAAATTCCAAGTTTCTAGGATTGTTAGAAGTGCCTTAGAATTATAATGAGTGAGTGAGTGAGTGAGTTAGTGAGTGAGTGACGAAATAACAAAACTTTGGGCTCATATATCTTATGAACTGCTATGGGTAGAGATGTGAAATATTTATTTCCGGTTCAGTTTGTCATGGAACTTTAAATTAAAATTAATTTTATATATCTAAGTATCTTCTAAAGGATAATATAGGGGGGTCCAAAGTGCCTTTAGTTGGTTCCAGTAAAGGATGGTACGGCTGTGCTCGAATTGGCGGGGGCACTGCCGTGCTCCCGCGACGGGGCCTATTTATAAAATAAATATGGCCGATCTTACATCGGTAATATTTATTTTCAATATAGCTAGCGAGAATTTTTTTTTTTTTAAGTTGAGTTTTCATAAGTTGAGAGGGGGAACTCTTACATATCCGGGTCCCCTTCAATGCTGGGTGGACAAGCATTGTTTAAACAAATGGGAAGCTGATCGAAATAGCGTTATTAAAGTTATTGTCTATTATCAATCCAATATTGGATAATGGTTCAAGGGTAACCTTTTATTCAAAGGACCCACTTACGTGAGGTGCAAATAAAAAAGTAATTGTCTATGTCTTTATGGATTTTATCTGACGAACTCATAACAACACTTAAAAAGTAGTGGGAAGCACCCCACAAAAATGTTATGTTATTTTAGGCAGAATGGGAAGTTCCGAGTTTATTTGATTAACATTTTTCTTCTTCGTTTCCGGTTATTTGTCTAAGGTTTGTTTTTTTGTTTCATTATAATTATCCCATTTTTTTGTCACCTTTTTACCAAGCAAATTTTCTAGTGTCGAGAAAGTTGCAAGGGGGGATTTTGTTGCCTAAAAAACGAGAGGTTTTTCTATAAGGGAAAATTCGCCTTCTACTCGTCCTTTCCTGTTTCACTAGGGTCCCCTTGTTTCCGCCATCCTACCGTAATCCTTCCATTTTTACATTTTACCCTGTTCCCAGCTCATTGAAGCATAGAAAGGAACAGGGTCTCAATATTTACCCTGCAGCAACTCTTCACCAATACTAAGTCTTTACAAATAAGAAATAAGGACGAAATACGGGAAAAATTACCTTTTTTTTTTTTTTATTTTTAATCTTAGTCCAAATTCAAAATATTCATTGGCGACTATTTGAAGACAAATGTCCGTTTCAGACCTGAGAGAACATCTTTTGTCCCGTGCCTGTCTGTTCAATATATTATACAAACCAACATGGGTATATCAAAAATTAATTGTCGGATTTTAATGAAATTTGGGTCATAGGTCACAAATAGCTCATGATTGGTCAACTTTCTGCGCCCACTTGTTTCTCTTCCACTTTCACACAAACATACATTTATTTTTATGGATGGTAACTCTTAAAAGCCCTGGTAGGTGTCCCCTCCATTCCACATATGGATTAACGGAGAAACCATTGCGTCATTCGTCAGACTCTGATAAAATGAACAATAGCATAGAATATTATTCATAACTGGACACTTGGAAATTGTAAGGGTGGGCAAATTAAGAGCCACTTTAACACTGATCCAAATGTCAGGATCAAAATTAAATATCAGCTAAGGCTTAAGAGGAATGACATGGTGGAAATATAATCAAAAACCAGAAGGACAATGAGAAATCAGATTCAGGGACAATGAGAAATCAAGATTGACAGGGAAACTCAAGTGCAACACGGATGGCTGTAAGAATGAAAAAGGCAAGTCACGAGCAGAATTGTACCTAAAAAAAGTAAAATTGGACCACTATATGTATGAACCGGAACTTGAAACTAAAGGTCTATTCACACACATCAGGCACGGCAACGGCACGTCACCGAACCGTCATTTCCGAGATGTATCAGGCAAAAAAAAAAATCATTCTTGTAAGTTAAATTGGCACTGTCTACACTGAGCCCGCACCGATCCGAAACCGGCACATCAGGCACGCCGCCGTCACCGAACCGTCATTTTCACATTACTCTTCACCGATATTTTTATTTTTTACTGTCGAGTTTTCTGTGCTTTATTTCTGTTTTGACTGATGAGTATTTCGTATTTTTACTGGTCTTATATTACTTTGCTTTGTAAGTTTCATCGCACACCTATTACCCCAATTTTGAACCACTTCCCGTCATTCAATCTTCTCCAAATTTTGCACATAGAAACAACTAATGTGAAGAATACAGAAAAAAAATGAACATAAGACCAGTTTTCAAAAATAGAATTTTTTATATTAATTATTTTACTTTTCTTTACCTTCTCCGAAGGTATATAGGAAAAGTATTGTTTTCACCAAAATTTTATTGCTCGAGATTTCTACGGAATTATCCGTTTTGGGTGTTTTTAAGACCTCCTGAGTGTTTTTCAGCATGACGTCTGTATACATGTATGTGTGTATGTGTGTGTGTTTGTATGTGTGTATGTATGTGTTATCATCGTAGTGCCTAAGGTATTCAACCTAGAGCAGTGGTTCCCAACCTGTGGGTCGCGACCCCCAAGGGGGTCGCGACGGTTTTTTGGGGGGTCGTCAACTTAAAATTAAATTACATCAAATCTGGAGCTCTTAATACCCATCTGTTCTAAGAACTGTGCAAAGACATAGATTCTGATCACGATGATCTTCTTTTCTATACTGCCGTACATTGGTTGTCGAAAGGAAATGTAAATCGTGTATTTGAATTGAAAGATCAAATCAAAATGTTCCTGGAAATGCAAGGAAAACATGATCTATTGGTATATTTTAACGACCAAGCTTGGTTGGAAAGAGTAGCATATCTAGCATTAGAACAGCAAAATATGCTTAACCTGAAACTTCAAGGAAAGGAAACCAATATTTTCACATTTCACGATAGTCTCAGGGCATTTTTATCCAAGCTGCGAAGAAAAATAAATCTTGGAAACATTGCCACGTTTGAGAAACTCTACAGTGTAATTGATGAATCTGAAGATGAAGGTGAAATAAATGAAAATTTGAAAGAAGAGATTACTGAACATCTCGAATCCCTTGAAAACGAACTCCGACGTTACGTCTCTGAACTGGAAGATGATGAAATAACATTAACACGAAGTTCATTCTCTGCTTCCATTGAATTTTTACAAAATTCATTTTTGTATTTGCGAAATGATTCCTCGGCACGTAACTTTTTTAACAAAAATTCGCTCATACAATTCTGGTGTGGTATGTATCATTCATACCCAAAAGTGGCGATGTTAGTATTTCAAGTTTTAGTGCTATTTGTGTCAACATATATCTCTGCGAGAGTGGATTTTCAACTCTTCTTCGTTTAAAAACAAAAGAAATAAATAAATTAATTGTTAAGAACGATATGAGGTTAGTATTAACAAAAAACTCACCTACGAATTTTAAGGCTGGTAAATAACATGCAATATCATCGCATTAAATTAATTTATTGACATTATTTTTTTATATATTTATAAACATTTAAAACACAATTATACAAAAAAAAATTTTTCGTTTTTTTATTTTATTACATCATTAAAATGCCTTTTTAAATTAGCGGGGGGGGTCACGGATCACTTGGCTTTTATAAAAAGGGGTCGCCAAACGAAAAAGGTTGGGAACCACTGGCCTAGATGAAGGAATAACTTTTATAATTCAGAGAAAACTCGCATTTAAACGTAATATAAAAAGAGGGGACCCTTTTCCAAGATTTGATTGTTTACCTCCTTCTATTCTACTAGGATAAAATGCTATGGATAACACCCCGTACAAATGGTTTAATTCAAAAAACGATTTATAATTTTTTTAAACCAAGTACGTATTTAATTTTTTTTATGATCATACACAGTGTATTTTTATGTGCAAAATAAATACAAGTCTTAATTATTNGAACCACTGACCTAGAGAGTTGAAACTTGGCAGAAAAATCAGTCCTTACCCTTAGTGATTCCGCTCGGAAAATCAACTTTTTCCGCCATCTTGAACCCAGTTTGCTGAGTAAGCAAAAATTAAAAAAAAAATAATCAAATAAATCGATTACTTCCTGATCGAGTTAAAATTTGGCACGAATGTACTTCTCTGTATGACAAACAAGCCCACCAAATTTCATTTTGATATTGGCCGCCATTTTGAAGTTATCAATTTTTGAATTTTGTAACTTTGACGGTTAATAATACTGAAAGTATAAATACGTTTTTAACATATAGCATCGTTGGAACCGGAAAAAAATAAGGAACAAATATAAAAAAAAACAATGAAATTCCGTTAATTAGTTTAAGAGTTTATAAGCAAATATAATTATTTATTAGTGAGATAATTTTATGACGTCAAAGTTTGTTAACAACTCTCAAAATACCGCCAAAATTAATGCTGTAGCAGCCAATTCTTCCTCCGAAAACTCTATCACAGAAATATCATTACGGCACTTATTGCTGAAAAAACGACTGCTGGAGTATAATATATAAAAAAAAAAGAAAAAAAGGTGTGAATAGAGCCACGATTTTGCCTGACACTTGACGGTGACGGTTCGGATTTGGAACAATGACGGTTCTGTGCCGTGCCTGATGTGTGTGAATACCTTAACTTGTCTCGAGAATAGATTAAGTCAGTAATCAAGATTAAGAAATTGATCTTGGAAGAAGCGGAGAGGGCACGGATAGGCACGGAGGGATGTAGGAAGTCCAAGGTGGTACTGTCGAAATAAAACAAAAAGGAAATCAAGATGATTGATTGAACCCAACCTGAGAAACTTTCTTGGAGTCTTAACTGGGCATTTTTAGCACAGAAGACATTTGACATTATTAAAAATCGAAGATGACCCCATCTGTCTAATGGTGAAGACTAGATATGGAAGACTTCCATACCTTAGTAGCGGGAGAAATCAGGGAAGACAAATTTTCCATTTTTACATTGGTGGTGGTTTAATGGGCGTGTAATATCGAAGGTGGTCTATTTGCTAAGCCAGGCCGCTACCACCTTACTGTATACATACATACTGTAAAACATGCATACTGAAAAGAGTAAACAGAAGAAAGAAAGGTTAGACCGTCTTTCCGAAGATCAGCTTTACCATATTTTTCTAGTAGTAAAGTTTTAGTAGTAGTTTTAGTAGTAAAGTTTTTCTAGTAGAGTAAATGAGCCAGAGGAAGTAAGGTGTACCGGTCTTCTTTGGACTGACTCAATTGTGCTAGAGATAATCAAGTCGGTGGAACTAAGTTTTGTTCGTCTTTTCAATATCATATCTCTGTTAGCTTTCGAGCGGGCGCGCGGGCGGCATTTATTCCGCCTTTTTAAAAAATCACTCCCCCTGTGATTTTAGAGAATTCCAGCTTATCAGCTCTTCTAGGTATTCTCCAATTACTATTTCCTAGGTTTAATAAAACCATCAGTATACCCGGAACGTGAGCGGGTCGCCCTCACTTTGTTTTGAAAATAGACAAGCTCTATAGTACACACGTCAGTACGGTGTAAATATTAGAGATTTTTTTTGTTTACTGTATTCTTATGCAAAATAATTTGATTATTTTAAGAGTTACGTTTTGCAAATACATATGCATATTTAATACAATACCGGGATAGAAGAAAAAGTGTTAAAGGCTGCGTTTTTATTTTTTTTATGACAATCCTGAAAAAAAACTTTACTTTCGTGTTTAAGTGTTGTTTGTTTTTTTAAAAAACGGGTTCAATATATTTTTTTTAAATTCTAAATTAATGTTTTATTATAATTACCTATTGAGGAAACTAATTTCCACAAAAACAAGGACCTATAAGCTTTAAATATTGAAGAAAACTATAAAGCGGTGTAAATCCCGCTGTTGCTAACCGCCCGCCCGAAGGTTAGAGAAATTGCATCGGGCGATAAAATGGTAGCCCGTCTAATAACATAATAAAACTAAGGAACTCAATCAACTATAACGTATTGTTAAATCAACTAGCACTATTGTTGATACTTTTCCCATATTTCGTCCTTATTTCTTATCTGTGTAGAATTGGAACAGTTTTGTTTTTGGGTAAATACAGTTATCGCCATGAGTGATAAAAAAAATCAATTCTTTTCAATTTGTGGTGGGGTTTTCCCCACTACATTTTTAGAGTCGGTAAAGGGTACAAATAAATAAGACAATACTATTATATTGGGGGGTTTTGAACAAGGAAAATATTGAGGAGGCCCCTGAGAAATATAAAATGTCCGAACATTATATCGATTATGGTCTCCCGTTATGTCAAGGCTTTGGAACCCTCTTCCTTTCCCCAATACCAGACTCAATTGAGCATAAAAACCTTTAACTGTAATAACTCCCTTAGAAATTCTACCCATACATGTATGGTTTTACGTTTTATTTCAAACAGCCTTTATAAAGAAGAGTATAAAGTATAAAGTATACACATAAATTTACAAACTATATTTTTTATTTAATGTTTTTGTAAATTATAAAATGTAAACATGATTAAATTGTAATTAAATTACATTGAATATTCATGCTCATGTTGTTACACTCTTTTTAAAACTAATTATTGATCAGAAGACCCACTTAACATTCTTAATGGACCACTATAATGTAAACTTTGCCATGTTGCAGGCCGGATTCTTCGGTTTAATGAACCTTCCATTAGAACAATGGAGAGTGCATTTTCTTCCTTTTTTTTTAATAAAAAGGCATCTTGTGGCTTTATTATGCTTAGTAATAGATTATTTGCATATTCATAATTAATATGCAACAGTGAAAAGAATGAAGTTTAAAAGTTGTGCATTTCATTCTTCATAGATTCTTATACTTTTTCCCACCGGGCAAAATAATATTGTTTTTAAGTATAAAAGATTAAATAATAAAATAATACTCCTGGAGCCATAAGGTGGCAACAGTTATTGTCTTGATGACACTTAACTTTCAGCTGTTTTGTTTTCTGAGTTATAGTGCACCAAAGAAAATAATCAGGTTCGAGAGGTTTGGTTCAATTTAATCCTAGCCATACATATCCAAGTATCGGAGGTCGGAGGAACCGTTTTTGAGAAAAACATTCGTGTTTTATTTAACAAGTGGTTCTTCCTCACCGTCTAACTACTATCACTACCATTAATATTAATTTTTGGGTTTTAGAATTGCTAATAGTATTTTTTTTTTTTTTTTTTTAAATCAACTAACTATGATTTGGTCAGTAATAAACCCCTTTTGTATATTAATCTGGAATACCATTAAATATGGTTTGATAGTTTCCTCCATAGTTCTATTCTGACTAATATCACACTTACGATTTGTTTCCAAAATTTATTTTGTTAAGTATGACTCTAAAACTTATGAACTATATCATCTTAATACTCTCATTATTAAACGTGATGACCAAAGTATACTGTGTGGGATCATGTTATATTATTATAAAATATTTTTTTGTATTTGTTATATTTTCAAATTATTAACTTTTTTGGTACTTCTTTAGATTGTTACTCCCCTATGTTGTCATAGAATATAAATGACTTTGACTAAATAACTATTAAGACAAAGGTATGTTTAGTCCAATGTACTTGAGACAAAGGACTATCACACTTCAGCATTTATAAGGGGGATAGGAGTCTAAAGACTAACATTTAATACACCTTTTTTAGATTGTTACTACCCTCTGTTTTTTTATAAGGGGAGTAACAATCTAAAGAAGTGCCACTTTTTTTATGGATCAAAATTAAATCGATTATCGGAATTCTTAGATGTCTACTACCTCTCATGGAAATTAAATTCTGTGGCAAAGGAATATGTAGTCGGACCTCTTTATAACGAACTTCTGTACAGCGAAAATCTCTATGTAACGAATTTTTTTTATGTCTCATGGATTCTCTATACTAAGTGATTTTATAGTAAAATAAATTCTATATAACAAAATTTCTATACAACAATTTTTTTCCGGAACCATCGAGTTCGTTGTATGGAGGTCCGACTGTAATTCTCAAAGGTATTTAAATATAGGGTGAGTAAAGATAGAGCTGACCGGCATATATATTCAAATACCCTAGGGAGTTATGTTTCTTTTTTAATAGAATTCACATTTTCTATCTTTTTTAATAGAATTCACATTTTCTATACTTGCAACTAAGAAATTTATTTCAGTTACATTTATTCAAAGTAGAAAATAGTGTTTCTAAATAAATACTTCTTCATTGCTATCCTTAAGTTGACCTTTTTATCTAGGGTAGAGTTTTATCTTATAATTGGAAGTTAATGGACCATTGACACTACGAGCTATCTTCGTAGTCAATATTATTTCTCTCTAATGACATTATTTTATAACTATCGGTATTCTGATTTTCCTATGCAATTATATCATTAATTGTGCATACATTATGTATTTTTCTTCCGATCCAGCCAGAAGCATTACGTAGAACGACAGTCCATCAACTCCAAATCTAAAATTTTCCCTACCTATATGGGTTTCAGATATAAGGGAAATATTTTAGGTGCATGATTAAGGCTTTAAAGTTAATATTAGTATCAAAATGTCATATCTGGGAGTTATCTGGTAGGATTAGGAAGCGCGCTCTAACACGCCATTCCTCTTCACTATAAGATATTAACAATTTCCTACACCTTCATTAACTCAGTTGAGTACTAATCCCTGGGTATCTTGTTGGTTATTCTAATCCCTGTGTTCTCTTTAATATTTCTTGAACCTTAAAATCGATTTTAGCTTACTCTAAGGAAAATTGCGAAATTGTATATTTAACCACAGATATTTTGAAAAATAAGTGGTATAAATTCACGTGCCATCTTCAAAATATCCATTGTAAAGTGTGTCCCAAGTCTTTAAATCGAAATTTAAGTAGCGCATTCAATAGGTCAAAACTGTTTTTTTGTTTGTTTTTTTTTTTTTCTTATAAGGATATCCTCGATGTTTTCGTGTTATACCGACTTTTTCGATTTAATTTATTTCAAATGTTTTACTCATAAAATGTATTGTAACTTCGAAACCAATAAATAATAGAAAAGTAAAGTGCATAAAATTTAATTCACAAATGTACCATTTAAAGTTAAAATATAGGATGTCAAAACATAGTTTTGGAAGAAAAGAATTTACGCTTATGATTATTTGAAAAATTTGTTACAATTTTAGCCTATTTGTACATCTTACTGCTTCATCAAAGTGTAAAGCTCACAAAAATTGGCGCATTTTATGAGCTTTAATATGACGCGAAATATCTGGTTTTCAGGGTTCGATAAATGCGCTTCCAGAACAAATGCTGAACATTTTCTGTGTTCACCAAAAGTGTGTGCAGTTTACATAATACAAAAAAGTGAAGAAGTTATCTTTTTCGGAATAGCTATGAATTCAACTGAATTTCAACCGAATTTTACTGAACCTGCTAAAATTGAAACTTTAATTCCATTTTTCAGCTAAACTAATGGATTTAGGAAAAAAAAAATCCAAAAACAAAAATTCCTTATTTCTAGTCGTAGAATCTAAATCCAGGATAAAATACATACCTTATTTGTAACTGTTTTCCAAAAAAGAAGTTTTCAGCAGGGAAACGTGAAAAAATAGCAACAATACATTTTTTTTAAGAATGGATTTGTATTTTACTTACTTGAGGACTGAGAAATAGGACTTGGAAGTCGGTTCACTCTTTCTATTAGAGCTGGTTTGCCTATTATCTTATTATTATGTACACTAAAGCAAAATAAAACTTGTTCAGCGGCCTGAGCAAACTGGTAACCTATTATCAACAATCAATCCTCTAATTTGGTCAACAATAATTATAATGGGTTATGTGATGTACTACTAAATTGTGTTTCTTAAAATTGGTCTGTAACTTCGATGCTAAAACTCAACTTGCAAGCTTTTTTATGATCTTAAAAACTTAAACGTGGAATAAAGCCAAGAATTTAAGAAATAATCCTACCGCGGGTGTCCGCAAGCCGAGCGAATTTCCATTGGAAATTTGTAGTATTTGTATAATCGTAGTAGTTTGAAAGAAGCTTAAACTGCACAACATTGAACTACAAATTTCCAATTGAAATTCCCTCGGCTAGCGGACACCCGCGGTAGGATTATTTTGGATTGAGGACCCCAAAAAACATAAGAAGCGATGCCTCATTTGTTTTGCTCTCTTCTTTGCTGAATCATCTGGAGGGGTTAATGACGTCATAAATATCCCATTTTCAATAGGGATCATCGTCTCAACGAGCTTGATTTTTCGGTGCAATTTTCATTTTGATACGTCAATTCGTTCGAGCGCTATCGTGCTTACAAGAAATCCCCAATAGATTATTACTATTAGTATTGTCATTATTATTAAAAAATACTATTCGAATCGCTTTGGTAACTCATTTTTTTGATTGAGGAACCCAAAAAACATAAGAAACGATACCTAATTTGATTTTTTGTATTTTTTAAAATATTTGCTGACTCATTAGGAGGGGTTAATGACGTCATAAATGTCCCATTTTCAATAGGGATCATCGTCTCAACGAGCTTGATTTTTCGGTGCAATTTTCATTTTGATACGTCAATTCGTTCGAGCGCTATCGTGCTTACAAGAAATCCGCTAGAAATACATATATATTTAAAGTTTTATAAGACCTATTTTTTCGTGATCAGGGGCCTTTGAAACGTATTTTGGCCACATTCCCGGGTCCAACTCCCGCCATGAGGGTGGCTACATTAGCGAATTTTTTCCAATGGAAATTCGCTAAAAGATAACTTAGAGACCAAATTTTTCTTATTCTTATCACCATTTTTGTTTCTTCAGTTAAGTAAATAAATAAATTTAAGACTGACCAGAATAAATATAGATAAGAAACATTTGCTGGGTGCATAATTGCATAATTTAAAGAACTAGAGCTGAGTAAAAACATAACAAAATCGTATACAACTATTTATTTTCTAAGTTTATTCATAAATATGTAAGTACATATTAACAGTTAATAAGGGGAAATAAGTTACACGAACGTACATTACTTCGTATCTAATATTTGAGCACGAGGGATACATATTTTTTTTTTTTACATTGTTTACATTGTTTACATATTGGATTTTAGAAAACATTTGTCAGTAAAATATATATTATGTATGGAATAGAATTTATCTAAACAAATTTTAAGGAAAACGTGTCAGGTTCAATATAAACAATGTTATATATTTATTATTTTACTTGATTCATGCTATTTTAGGATTGGAAGCTGTAGGATAATAGGGATTGTTGGGATCACCTCTCACCTACTTTGTTATTATTATGTATACATTTTTTCGCGAGAGGTCTCTTTCCGAATATTTTAGTTAAAAGAATTCTTTTCCCTCGATCCTTTTTTAAAAATATTTATTTATTCATGATACTTTATAAAAGATTGATAGTTGGCTGGAAAGTATAGAATTTTGAAGTTAGTGCTAATTAAAATCTACATATGTTTGGTTAAACGAGTATTTACATAAGTTATCGACCGAGCGGAGTGCGGTTTCTGTTTCAACTTGACACACGATTGTTTGGCATTTTGTCTGTCTGTCTGTAAATTATGTTCCACTGTCACTACCAAACGCGTTGTTTCGATTTTCTTCAAATTTGGCATGGATCCTTTAAATCATTAATATCTATGTATGTAGTATGTTTTTTTTTTTTCTTGTAATTTAACACGAATGCTCCTTAGAGTTATTCAATCGATGTTCATATTTGTGTTACATTATTTTGGATCCGAGGTCTACTGTTTACAGAACTACCAGCATTTATATTATTTGAGAGTATAGATGTATTTATATTTAAGCTATACTTTTACGAACGTCTTGCGGGAAGAGTAATAAACCAAAAAAAAGGTTTTTAGTTCGATAACTACAAATCTATAGGTCTTTAATCAGGACATAAACTATAAAAAACCGAGCACTGTCGTAATAATTTATTAATTTTTGTTCAATAAATCAAGAAATATGATAGTTTTTTGGATGAGCAGCAATATCACTTGGTCAAGAATAAAGACGGATTTTTCTTCACTAAAGTAACTTTTTTATTCAAATGCATAAAGGTGCGTTTACACCTCACATTTATTGCATGACATTTGTCAGACAGAAATCTCAGTAGTGTAAACACCGAAAAATTTATGTCTGAGAATTATGTTTCTACTTTCAGCTATAAGTGTCGACACTTCCATAACAACAGATGTAAACACCGATTATTATATTTTTCGTACATTTATTGTAAATTTAAGCATTGCGATAAGTGTCAGACATATATTTCCGACATAAATCTCAAGCAATTTTTCTCAGATATAAACACTCAAAGCAATTTCTGTCCGACACTTGACATTTATTGCCAGTGAGATGTGTCAGGTGTAAACGCACCTTATGAGATAAAATTAGTGTAATCTCAGAAGATTACCAGTAGTATTTCGAACCTTGCTTCTGACCTCAAGACATTATCTTCAGTGGCGCGGCGGTGAGACAAGTCGAAATGCATAAATATATTAGTGTAGGAGTTAAGGCAGAGGTTGGAATCTGAATCCAACCTCAGGAGGTTACCACGAGTGGTTGAAAGATGGCTTCCAACCACTAGTCATCATCTTTAGTGCCGGTGAGACAAGTCGAAATGCATAAGAGATAAAATCAGTGTAGAAGTTCAGGCAGAGGTTGGAATCTGAATCACTTAAAGTTACTTAAGTGAAGAAACGTCTTTTATATTCTTAAATCTAATAAGAGGTAGTAGCAGATTGACTAGAATCAGAATAGTGCCAGTATCTAGCTTTGCTGATTATGATTCTCCCCGTTACTATGAGCTCTTTTAATTTAATTCACGTTTTCATCTTTTTCAGTACTGATAATGCGTTATAGAGGCCGAAAGCGGCTTTGATTGATACGAGTATATACATAATTTTACGTGGAGACACTTTTGCTTCTATCTTTAATAGTGATCTCCACTAAGTTTCAATAACATATCTTAAATCTGATAGTGTATGTGTTCAGATCTTTGTATCAAAGATTAAAAGAGTTGACTTAATACATATAGACCCTACTTATATAACTATCTATTTATAGTTTCACAGCGGTATATTTAGACCTAACACATATTTGTGCGTTAAGTATTGAAGAAATATAAATGTTAGAGATCATAAGAATATATCCGCTGTTCTATTTTCAATTTGTCAAATTCTTTTGTTTCAAAATTGATATAGATTGCTAATGATATCTTTGTTGAATGTTACAGTGTGACGCTGGCGTTGCAGTTGATGCGTTCTTCCATGCTATATACACGAGGCGAGAACGGATGCTTATGCTCCTTGGATCTTCTTGTGCTGATGTCACTGAAACCCTCGCTAAAGTCGTTCCATACTGGAATATACTTCAGGTACTTTTTTATAACTCTAAATCATCATTGACGAACTATTTTTGGAGGAGATGTAAGATTTTTTAAAAATACTCATTTACTCCATTTCAAAAACAAAAAACATAAAACATTAAATCATAGATATGTTATTGACATTTAATGATTTTCCATGAAGTAGAAAATATCAGTATACATTCGTCTAAGTCTAATTGATATAGTTTATGGATCTTAAGGTGTGAAATTGTGAAGCATTAATCCACTTTGATTACCATTTAGTCCGCTAGGAGGCTAGATACAATTTTATATAAAATTTAGAACTTCTATCGGCGAGATATAGATCTACAATGAATAGAAGAGAAAACCAGTCTACCTCCTATTGTATTTAACTTCCTGTCACGATATTTAAGAGCGTTACATTTTATAAGTCGTTTTTTGCGTGACAGAAATTCCATTATGTACTCCAGAGCTACAACTAATCCAAGTTAAAAAGATTGACAGTGTGTGATTAGTACTTACACAGATAATAATTTGATTTAAATTAATATGAAAATAGTCAAACTTAAAAAATGTATTATGTTAGGCCTGTAGATGCCTCAACTGAAGGCACAGTTATAACGCAAATGAAGGAATTAACGTGTTTACAGTTACTACTCTGTAGACTGTAGGCTATACACCTTAAATCGATATTTTACGGTGCTGTTTCCAAAGTCATTAAAAAGTTTATTTTTCTTCATCAATGTTATAAAGTTGTTACTTCTTTAGATTGTTACTCCCCAATGTTGTTTTAGAATATAAAAAATCAGGTACAGGGTACCTCGGAACCTTTCCTCACTTCAGAGGCCACTAAAGTGGCTAAGGAAGCTGCGTTTGTGTGGTCAGTGCTTGGATGGGTGACCGTTCTGAACTAATAAAAAAACATATTTTTAATACCTATATTTTATTTAATTATTTGAAGTTTGGCGGTATTTTGACAGATGTAAACAAACTTTGACGTCATTAAAAATAATCGCACTAATAAACAATTACATTCACTTAAAACTTTTAAACTAATTAATGGAATTTCATCGGTTTTTTTACTTCTCACTACCTATAATAGGAAAAGTATTGTTTTCACAAAAATTTTCTTTTTCGAGATTTGAACGGAATTATCCGTTTTAGGTGTTTTTAAGACCTCCTGAGTGGTTTTCAGCATGACGTATGTATCTGTGTATGTATGCGTGTATGTGTGTATGTATGTATGTGTGAGTGTTATCATTGTAGCGCCTAAGGTATTTAACCTAGGGAGTTGAAACTTAGCAGAAAAATCAGTCCTTACATGAAGTGGTGCCGCCCGGAAAATAAACTTTTTCCGCCATCTTGAACCCAATTTGCTGAGTCAGAAAAAATTTTTAAAAAATCGTAACAAATCTAAAATGCTCCTGATCGAGTTGAAAAAAAACCGATGAAATTCCATTTATTATTTAAAAAGTATTAAGCGAATATAATTATTTATTAGTGCAATAATTTTGATGACGTCCTAGTTTGTTTACATCTGTCAAAAAACCGCCAAACTTCAAATAATTAAATAAAATATAGGTATTAAAAATAATTTTTTTTTTTTAAGAATGATAATAAATCAGTTTGTTCAGAACGGTCACCCATCCAAGTACTGACCACGTCAAATGCTGCTTCCTTACTTCAGAGGTCACTAAAGAGGCCACTTTAGTGACCTCTGAAGTAAGGAAAAGTTCCGAGGTACCCCATACCCGATTTTTTTTAATATTTGTTCCTTAATTTTTTCCGGTTCCAACGATATGCTATATGTCAAAATCCTATTTATACTTTCGGTATTATTGACCGTCAAAATTTAAAAATTGATAACTTCAAAATTGCGACCAATATCAAAATGAAAGTTGGTGGGCTGGTTTGTCATACAGAGAGGTACATTCGTGCAAAATGTCAACTCGATTAGGGGTGTTTTCGATTTATTACGATTTTTTTTAAATTTTTGCTGACTCAGCAAACTGGGTTCAAGATGGCGGAAAAAGTTGATTTTCCGGGCGGCACCACTTCAGGTAAGGACTGATTTTTCTACCAAGTTTCAACTCTCTAGGTTAAATACGTTGGGCGCTAAGAAGATAACACACACACATACATACGTAAGCAGAAAACCAGTGAGGAGGTCTTAAAAACACCTAAAACGGATAATTCCGTTGAAATCTCGAAAAAAAAAAAAAAAAAAAAAAATTGGTGAAAACAATACTTCTCCTACTATAGGTAGTGAGGAAAAGTAAAAATGACTAAATAACTATTGAAGAGATAAAGGGATGTTTAGTCCAATGACAAAAAAGAATATCACACTTCTGTTTTTATAAGGGGAGTAACAGTCTAAAGAACAACATTCCGTACAACTTCTCTTTAGAAAGTTACTCCCCTCTGGTTTTTTTCATAAGGGTAGTAGCAATAAAAAGAAATGCCATGAAGTCATCATTGTCTTGATTAATTACATGGATATTTTTAGTTAAAGCAACAAATTTTGTTGGAAAAATCCAGAAAAGCAAAGTTTGTAAAGTCAATAGTAAGTTTTATAAAAGCATTTCAACTTAGTATAGATGAAGCTTAAACGTCAATGCACTGTTGTAGATGTAAAGAGCTGGTCCAAATTAGTTAGAGTTTTAGTTGAACTGAGGTTGGCTTTTAGGCTGAGCAATTATCCTTGTGGCCATTGGCTACTTAATGAACTCGGAACAGTGAATTGGAGAGTCGAGCCCGACTATTGTGTTATTATCATTTAGAAGACTTAATCAGTAAAGTTTATCAATCGAACTTTAAATATACATTTCGGACTGTTGGAAGTTTGTGCTGCAATCCAGTTTTACAATTTCCTTTGAATCGAACCGTATTATGAACTCGCATTTTAACTGAAGTTGAAATAAGTGAAAGGGTAACCCTTATTGAAATAAGTTTTATTACCTTTTTTTTATCTCTTAAAAGGCGCGCTTCACGTACGTACGTGAGGTGATAATCGCCGGTTTCTATACGATTAAGTTAAAATTATTAAATGTATTAGTTGCATATTCTTTTTCTACACTTTAATACCTTTAAATTAATGTATAACATGTGACATGGTGACAAAAAACTTTTTTAGTCGCCCGCCATATTGGTCATCTTGAAAATATTAGGTGTAAAATTTTAATAGTTGCATATTCTACATTTCAAGACCTTTAATTTGATGTATATCATGTCATGGTGAGTAAAAAAATTTTTTTTTTAGTTGTCTGCCACATTTGCCGCCATATTGAAAAAAAGTGTGAAAACACCAAAAAGTGTACTGTTGTCACAAATGGCGATATGCAACTGTGTGCCGAATTTCATGTCCCTAGCTATAGTAGTTTATGAATTGCAACAAGCCAACGGACAGACAGGCAGAGCCTATATTATAAGGTTTCTTTTCGAACTTCGTATAGAAACCTAAAAGTCGAAAGTATTGCTGAGGTGGAAATATAATATTTAGAGATTTCCATTAATTTACAATATTCCTTTTTTCAAAAATAAACTACATATTTTGAACAGAATCGTTTTTTTGTGAATTTTGGTATATACACTTAAAAAAACATACCCCTAAAGCTTTAAATCGAGTCATTTATTTAGCTCTACATTTTGGAGCTCTTCCGCTATAAATGCCTTTAATAACGTAATATTTCTCGAAAATGGTTCCAACGATTTAATAAAATCTTAAATTATAGTTAATTAAAATACAAATTTTAATTTAGGTTTCTTTCTAAATTGTTTTCCTGCAAAATCTAGTTTTTGAGAAAATAGTTAAAGGAGGGGGAAAAATAATACTACATAATTGAAAATTAATATATTCTTAATTTGATTTTTTTTTTTTTTTTTTTTTTTTTTTTTTTCTTAAAAGGAGTAATACTTTATGTAAATCTGTGGAATTTAGTAACTAATTTTTAAATATATATATTAAGGGATAAAGGAACTCTTATTAAAAATTAAAATTGGTAAACGTTGAAATTAAATTTTCATCATCTCGTGGGTCCTGGAGCTTTGCAATTAAATGGCAATTTATCGATTCTTTTTTAAATACCCACGAGTAAAATAATTATGCTGTAAACCACGAAATGAAACAATAAAAATAAATAAAATAAATAAATATAAAAGAAAATATAAAGGAAATAAAAGAAAAAAAAATGGAATTGAGATTTAAAGAAGGAAAATTCTTAAAAGCAGAAACTAAGTTAAAACTTGTAGAACTGTCTTTAAGTTAGAACTTCTTTACTAATTTGAAGATTTGTTCGTTTGCAGAATTTTTCTTCTCCATTTTGAGTTTTTTTTATCCTTATAACTAGGATATTATAAAACAATAAATCACTAAGTAATTAATCCAAAAAATATACTGATTAAGAAGACACTTCTTTAGATTGATACTTCCCTTATAAATATAACAGAGGGGAGTAACATCTAAACAAGATACACGGAATGTTCTTCTTTAGACTGTTACTCCCCTTATTAAAACAGAAGTGTGATATTCTTTGTCCTAAAGTACATTGGACTAAAACTAAACATTCCTTTGTAGTTATTTGTCTTAATAGTTATTTAGTCGAAGTCATTTATATTCAAAAATTCAAAGGGGCGTAACACAATCTAAAGGAGTATCATAAAGAAATATTTTCTTCTCATCCTTTTATCCTGGCGCCAAAATCTATTTATAAAATTGCCAAGGCTTCGTGATCGACTTCTTAGTGATAAAATGGTGAAAGTGAAGGAAAAATGGTTGATTATGTTCAAGTTTATAAATAACAGGATTAGAATAAAAATACCTATATAAAATTGGAATGTTGGAAAAGCCTTTTTTTCTTTTGGATTTTTATTAGTGAGATTATATCAAAATGCTATTTACAGATTTTAAATATTGGAGATGAGAATAGGGTACTTAAGCCTTAGCAAAGCTTACATCTGTGCTTTATAGTATATTATAAATACAAATGGAATCTGTAGCAGGCCCCGATTTACCAATGAATATCAAATTGATTTTACACTTTAAAAAGTAGTCATGCAAACTGGTACCTTTACCTTTACAATTATGATCATGTATGTTTGCATTTGCACTAAAAACGGGTTAAAAAATTAATAATATTTAAAATAGAAATATAGGCCTACTAATTTTTTTATCAACAGTACACACACTTTCAGGTTAGTACCGAATAATACGTTATTTTTACAGCAGTATATAGCCCACATTGGTTAACCCTAAAATACTATTCAGGAATCACAAATATCTAAGTCCTTTTTTGAGGGGGGGGGGGCGCCTGCATAAGGTTTTGCCCAGGACGCATCTTACCCTAAATCGGGGCCTGATCTGTAGCAATGCTGATCATTAATTTTGCTCGATTTAAACTCTCTTAAGTCGGATATTTTGTTCTAATTTTAAATCTTATTAATGACATTGTTTTTTACGCATTTATACTGGTAATGACATAAGAATAAGAATTTTAGTTAAACTGTCATTCCTCATACGTAATTCCTTTAAACTAATAATACTAATTGTTCTGGTTGTAAAATCTTCCTTGGCACAACAAATATTTCACGGAAAAATTAATATTTATAATGCCCAATCAATAAAATAATCTCGAATTAATCACTAAATGAAAATTAATTAAAAATTTCGTTTTAGGAAGTTCCACGCGACTCTATTATTATTTCCTCTATAAAATGAAAAGAGCGTTAATGCGATTGGCAATCTAATTATTTGTAAGTTGGAAGGTTTGGTATTATGGCTGTTAAATCCTTTACAGGATTGGTTGAGATATAGGACGCCGCGGAGTTTGGCAAAGAGGAAAGCTGTGGGCGGGTAGCGGTGTTTATACACTAATACCAATAGACAGGGGCCTGGCACCTTGTCAGAGCTGTGAATGCTAAGCTCCCCTGCCCCTGCCTATTCTACTCAGGAATTAGGCTCGTCTATCTTCATCTAGCACCTACCCTTCACTTTCACCTCTTCGTGAAATACATTATTTTTTCCCCTTTCAAAAAATGATCTCTATTGTATAGTGACGTGGATAGAATGATTTTAGTTTTATAAGTTTGTTGGTTTAGAGGGATTTAGAATTTTTGTTATACACTTAAAATAAATTACGTGATTGGAGCACGTTTTGCGATGGTCCCTATGCTTAGTATTGTTTTATATGCTTCCATTTTCACTCCTTACTGACTAAATAGTCACTTTTAAGCGCAATACTGGTGGCGACGATCGCACCACGATTTAAACTCCTATTAGCTTTTGTTTTGTTGAAATGAATTTCAGGAGTGGAGACGAAAGAAGGCTGCATAGAAGTGTATAAAAGTTGAAATAAAAACAAGAAATTAATTTTAAATAAAACATTTCTCGCATACGTATCTGCAAGACAGTGAGAATTTTTCATGTATTCTCTCTGCGAAAGCTACCAACATGAAATGTTGCCAGATTCGCTTCGCAGTGTTCGTTAGGCGTGTTCCTACAATTAACATCACCAGGCTTGATTCGTGTGTTGGTAACGTTAACTAAAATCAGATTAACTTTCATCAATATCTTAGGGACTAGACTTTATTGTAGGAGAAACCTATATGGTTAGATTCGTATTTGTATGGACTACATTTATTATTATTATAAGGGGGAACAACGTCCCCAAATTTAGTGGTACGAATTTTCTGAACCTGCATGCTAGATTTCATCAACATGGGCTCTGTAGCTCCCTGTAGTGACTCGATATGTCGCACAGACAACAGACTACGTTATGTTAGACTCTTTTTTGTGAACGTGTCAATCTATCAAAATCACAATACTCTCCTCTTTGTATAAAGACACGGTAAAATATTGATTTCTCAGTAATCCATATTTTGTTAACGGAGGCTAGTACTTTAATGACTTCAAATATGGTGAAGGGTTTAGTTTCATAGTGCTCTACCCTCTACCACTGCTTATTTATTGTTCATCACAGTTTTTTTCGTCCCCCCCTCCCACCCCTCGGGGGACAATTGAAGTAGAGTCCCAAGCAGCGACCCCGATGACCTCATATGCGGATCCAAGGTGACAACCTTTACCAAGCTGACAGACCCACAGAAAATGAGTACCTTGCTTAGGGTAAGATGCTAAGGTGGTTCCCGGATCATCATTTTCGTTATAGCTTAAAGTGTTTCTAGATTGCTCAATGCCATTTTGAATTTATTGCACAATTTTTCAAACATCTAATCGTAACAAAATCTATTTTCCTTGGAAATTTTTAACCATAGGATTAATTACTAAAAAGGTTTTTTGAGCATTATTTCAGCTTCATCCACTAGATTTACAAAAATACTAAATCGTTAAGGATAGTGGATTTTATTATCCCATAGAAAAGAAAATGTCAGAAATCATTTCGAGATTGACTGAATCTTTTAAGAATTCAATAAAAAAAACTAGTAGTTGGAATTTTCAAGAAACATCTTTTGAAAGAATCTGTGTATCTATCTATATAAATGTATGTATATAAATTTTTACATCGAAAGAAAGATTTGTTGGGGTTCTGGTAAAACTCTTAAGCGGGTGGGAGACGATGAAAAAATCCTACAGGTCTTTTACCTCAGATTGGATTTTTCAACGTACAGATGGAGGTGGGACCTGGGGAGGGGGAAGGCATTTTTAAAGGTTTTCAATATCGGAACCTAGAGCCTACCTACCCTTCCCACTTGCTTGAACTCTCTTGGCTATCAAAATCCTTAGATAGCTTCTGTAATCAAGAGAAAATATCCTAAAATTCAAACTTGGATTTACATCAGGGGCAAAAGGTTATGGCCCACGTTAAAACTCACTCCACTCTAGAGGCCATATCAATTATTCTTCCTGCCGTTCAAGCCAAAGTAATTTATCAGAAAAACGAAAGATATTGAGGGGGAAAAAATGAGAGAGAGCATCAGCTGTTGGCTCGAATTCTAATTTGTCAAACTTTTTTTCCCATTTTCTTAATAAGTGGAAGAAGATAAAAAAAGCATTACTGAAATAAAACTTCTTTCCACTGATTAATAATTGTTTATTTGCTGTTAAAACTGTGATCACTGACTGACTGACTGACTTATCTCGATATCTTTGAAACCACTGGACCCATAACAATGAAATTTTGAAAGTAGGTTCATCATAAGAGATTAAACCACCAGATGCTCGATTTGACTTAGCTTTCTTTTATGGCAAAACTGATCCAGTAAAAGGGTTTCTAACCAGCCATTTTCATTCAAGATAACGTCCAATATATTAATTTTATAATATATGAAATTTTTTCAAATCAATATCTCCAGAACCAGTTTTCAACATTGCATTTTTTGTTAAGCTCCTCTTTTCTTCTATTCCATTTTCCTTATCATCACTTTAAGAATCACTATCAATAATGAAAACCGATAAATACCCAAGTAAACGCAACACAGGCAATCAAGGTCTGAATATTGTGAGACACAGACTGATTTGATATATCTGACATTAGACTGAGAAGGTTCTTCACCACACGCTCGCGGACTCAAGTTATTCTTTCCCAGCTGTCCAAACTTTTAAATCTTAAATTCAACTGGCAATGACTATTTCTGCTTTACCAACCTGTTAGTGGAAAGTACTAAACTAACGCCAATAGATAGTATCACTAGCTCATTTTCACCAAAAAGTGAACTCTGGTAATTCTTTCCCTGGAACCTTTGTATCTATAATTTAATAATAATTATCATGTCATTACTCTTTGAAACTAATAAAATAGTACAGGTTAAGAAGTAAAACTTTTGATTATTTTTTTTAACAAAAAGTCAAGTTCTTAAACTTTCTGTTAAAATAGAATTTCTACAGCAGATTCTCTTTTAAGAAATCCCTGCTTTTTGAAACTTGGAATTATTAAGGGAGGGTGTAGGTTAAGGATTAGAATTACTTACTCAACTAAGAAGTTATTTATGGTGTAAGAGTTTGTTAATACCTCAAGTTAGAAGGGAATGACGTAATAATCCTAAATATGACATTTTAATGCTAATATCAACTTTAAAGCCTTAATCAAACAGTTCCAATGCTTTTTGATGGATGTGAAATGTGGATTTACTGTAGGATTTGTGAGATTTATCTTTCTAAAGGCCCCCATACACGATCAAACATTTTGCGCAAAATGCGTTTGCGCAAATTTTTTGACCTGATGTCGAGCAAATTTAGGGTGTTCACATCAAACAACAAACAACCCCATACACAGACAAAATGTTTGCGTAAATATTTTGACCGTGAATGGGGGCCTTAAGATATTGAAAGTTTCCTAGAAAATATGAACAAAAAAGAACAAACTTAACCTAATTTTTTTAAAAAAACAAATATTGCCGTGATAGTTTTTTTGATGAAGTATGATAAATTAAATAGAATAAAGAAGTCTTGAAAGGCTTTTAAAAAAGGGGATGTTAACCAAAATCAGATACGTTAATACACTATAATATCAATAATAGAAGCCAACCATTGCACCAATAGTTTAGCTATTTGGTACCAAGAACAAATCGAATTATTAATCAACGCAATATTAAAATAATATTAAGGTTCCTTAATGACAAATTTATGATTAATTTCCGTGGGAGGAGATTGAACAGGCTAAGTTATCTAATTAGCTCACGAGGTTTCCAATTTATATTGAAGGAAGGAAGATTGGCGAGCCTTTACGTATGTGTCATTCAATTTTCAATCGATAACATTCTCCTACATTAACGCACTCGAACGTTTCCTCCAAGTGTAGTTAATTCTCTGATTCGAGAAATTAGATGAAAATATGTGAAAATATATGTATAACATATCATGTTAGCTTGAAGTTAGTAATAAAATAATAATTAACTTCATCACCATTAATTGATTACTTCCCATGAAATGAGTTAATCTGGAATCATAATTGCTGGGGATACCAAGAAAGCATAGTGTACTTTCTAGCAAAGTAGTAGATTGAAAATGAGTATTAGATGAAATGAGTTAATATGGAATCATAATTGCTAGGGACACCAAAAAAGCATAGTGTACTTTCTAGCAAAGTAGTAGATTGAAAATGAGTATTAGATGAAATGAGTTAATATGGAATCATAATTGCTAGGGATACCAAGAAAGCATCGTGTACTTTCTAGCAAAGTAGTAGATTGAAAATGAGTATTAGATGACATGAGTTAATCTGGAATCATAATTGCTAGGGATACCAAGAAAGCATAGTGTACTTTCTAGCAAAGTAGTAGATTGAAAATGAGTATTAGATGAAATGAGTTAATCTGGAATCGTAATTGCTAGGGATACCAGCAATGCATAGCAGCAGAGTGGGACGTATTCATGACTTAATCGCGTATTTTCACAACGCAATAGCTTGCAGTAATTTAAATTAATTTAGATATTGGTTGTAAATTTAATTGTTCTTTTACATCGTTTGAGAATTAGAAAATTTGTAAATTCAAAATACATGCCGCATTTGTATCTCACAATATACTTCACGCGTTCGCAGAATTATGTAAATGAGATGGTTGTATTGACCAATATTTAGTGGCAATCAAACATAATAATAATAAATTTAAACTTACTTAAAATGCAGGTTAACAAAGGATTCCTATATAAGTTGAGGTATATTATTACATTTATTAATTCCTGCAAAAAGCGTGGATTAATATTATATTCTAATCTCTTCTTCTCTTTCGTTGTTAGTTTTACAGGTATAATCTAAAGATAAATCTGGAAAAAAAACTTCAGATATTTGCAATTCTAACTGTCATTTTGTGGATGATACTTTTAAATTTTTTATCATGCTCATTTGTGATTCTAATTCTGGACTCAGGAAATATTAGGAATATTCTATTTACACTTATCCCCTTTCTTCCATCTCTTTTTTTTTAGGGTTTAACATAGGGTGAATAGAAACATTTAATTCCCAAAAACGGAAGAGGTTTTGATAGAGCCATGACATTGATTTAATTAGACGCAAAGAGGAAACAAATAGATTGTTTTTTCTAAAAAAAAAAAAAATAAATAAAAATAAAATATTTGTTGAGTCTTTTCTAACCTTTTACAATAAACGACAACAAAACTCACTTTTAAATTATTTATTAATAAAAATTATACAAATACTCTAGCTTCTGCACATGGTTTCTCTATAACAGTCATCAATCAACTCCCGCTTATTTTCATTATATCCGTTACATCTTTATATTCACTGTTATCCAGTTTAATAACAAATGTGCTTTGCGGGTTTGTAATGCGGGTCTATATAAATTAACTAAGTACTTTAAAATGACATAACAGTTCGGCTATCCTGATATATTGGCGCCCTCGCCAATTGTAAATTTGAAAAACAAGTAAAAAAAAGATAAATGAATAAAATAACATAAAATAATCAGTTAAGAATAACATAAATTAATCAGTTAGGAATGACATAGTCTTTCTATATCCAATGAAAATAAACTAAAAACTAACTCATTAAATAATCTCAAATGAGTAAACAATTTACAGATTTTTCTGATTCTGATACAAAAAAAAATTAAAGGAAAAATAAATAAATAAAAAAATAAACAAATAACATTTATCATCATTTTAGAAAATAAAATATTAACAGATTCACATATCTATTCAACAGATCCATTTACTACATACCAACTGATACATATAGCATTTAATCCTAATATAAAAAGAAACATTTAACTATCTTTAAACATAATAAATTTAAATTCAGATTACACAACACATCAAAATCAGATTTGTTTAGAGGAAACTAACTTAAGCCTATCATGAGCAATAACACCTTGATACTTCCTAGCACTCTGTTGTTCTCCATCTATATCCTTAACAATATACCTATCATTTCTTAAAACTTTACTAACCTCATAAGGACCTCTATATTTTGCCTCAAGCTTCCTACTTGTCCCTGTAGCTGGAACCTCAAAACGAACTAACACTAAATCACCTATTTCATACTTCTTTGGTTTTCCTCCTTTCATAAATATTTTGGCTTCTTCGTTCTTCTGATTTCTTGTCAACCTATTTTTCACTAAATCTTTCTTAGGAATCTCCTCTCCTTTCTCCTGATTTAATCTCCTAATTTCAATTGTTAGAGGGCTATCTCTTAAACCTACTCCCTCATACCTAAATATCAGGTCAAATGGCTTCATTTTGGTCACAGAATGTACACTGTTGTTAATTGACCATTGTACATCAAACAACTTCTCATCCCAATCTGTATTGTCTTTCCTTTCAGTTAACATAGCCAGACAAGTCTTAACCACACGGTTGGACCTCTCCACCTGTCCATTCCCTCTAGGAGTTCCGGCAGCTACCTTGACATGTTGTACACCATGTTCTCTACAAAACTTTTCAAACACTGCAGCTGTAAATGCAGTACCTCTGTCGGTAATAAGTCTACCTGGTCTACCATAGTGTGATACGAATGACCTAAACGCTAGAACTGTCTCCTCCGCTGTTACATCTGTGACAGCCTTTAATACCACATATTTTGAATAACCATCCACGAATACTAATACATATTTGTGTCCATGTTCGGTGACTACGAACGGTCCTAAATGATCTGCATGGACAGTCTGGAACGGTGTACTTCCTTTCTCCAATGGATGTAAATAAGTCGGTCCACTGTTGGGAACTTTGTAGTAAAGACAGTTAATACAACGACTAATTGTTTTACTCACAAACTCCTTCATCTTAGGAAAATAGTAGGTTTCCTTTAAAAGTTCTAACGTTTTCTCAACACCTAAATGAGATAAAGAACGATGGGCTTCACTCACCACGTCATATCTGAGATCTTCAGGAACATACAACCTCCATCTTCCCTTGGTTGTTCTGTAAACTCTACCATCCTCTATAGAAAATTTAGTTATCTTAGAATCTTTACTTTCTAACTCGGCACTCAATGAACAGATCTCAGGGTCAGCTCGTTGGGACGCTGCAACCCAGTCCTCGTCTAAATTTATACCAAAAATCTTGAAATTATCCACCTCTAACTCCTTTGCTTCTTCAACTGAACTTCTACTTAACGCATCAGCGGCTCCATTACTATCTCCTTTAATGTGTTCAATTCTGTAATTAAATTCCGACAATTTAACAAACCACCTGCCAACTCTTGGTGACAGATCTCTTTTATTGGCTAATAACTTTAAGCTGTTGCAGTCAGTCTTAATCACAAAACTAATACCTAACAAATAAGTCCTAAATCTATCTAGTGCATTAACTATAGCCAGAGCCTCAAGTTCATATGAATGATATTTCGCTTCATCTTTGGTGGTCTTTTTACTGAAATAACTGATTGGGTGCATTTTACCATCCTGTTGACGTTGCAGAATAACCGCACCATAACCTAGTGAACTTGCATCAGTCCACAATTCAGTCTCTGCAGTTGGACTATACAGAGCTAACACTGGTTTTTGACTTAACCTTAATTTAATTTCATCAAAAGCCTGAGACTCAGCGTCTCCCCATTTAAAAACAGCATTCTTACACAGTAAATCAGTAAGAGGTCTTATAATTAAACTGAAATTCTTAACAAAACGACGGAAAAATGAAGCTAATCCAACAAAACTCCTAACCTGTCTAACATCTTTAGGCGTCGGAAAGAGTTTTATCGCCTTTACTTTGCGCCCTCCTGGCTCTATCCCAATCGATGAAATCTCAAACCCTAAATATTCTAATTTTCTTTTGAAAAACTTACACTTATCTAACCTAATAGTAAGTCCCGCTTCCCTCAGAGCTTGAAACACCTTTCTTAGTTTAATTAAGCCTTCATCAATACATTTAACAGGAATAATAATATCGTCTAGGTATGCCATAGCTGTATCAAACTTTAATTGTCCTAAAACAGTGTTAATCATTTTTTGAAAAATAGAAGGAGCGTTACACAAACCAAACGGTAATCTTTTAAACTGATAATGCCCATCAGGGGTAATAAATGCTGTTCTACTCCTAGACTTACTATCCTTGATCGGAACCTGATAGTACCCACTAAACAAATCCAATGTAATAAAGTATTTGTTACCTGGCATCCTATCAAGTTGGTCATCAATTAAAGGTAAGGGGTAATGCTGCTTAATAGTTTTTCTGTTGATTGCTCGGTAGTCCACCACCATCCGGACATCTCCAGTCTTCTTTTTCACCAAGAGGATCGGGCTGGCAAAGGGAGACTCGCTGTCTTCAACCACGTCTGCTTGCTTCAGCTCCTCAACTATATCCTTCACCTGTTCTCGCTCCTTATACGACAGTCGGTAAGGTCTGTAGACAACTGGTTTGTCATCTTCCAACTCAAGTCTGGCTTCCATCTTATCAGTACACCCTATCTGTTTCACGTTCCGGGCAACTAAATCCTTATATTCGTTAATAACCTTCATTACCTCTTCAATTTGATCTGATTCTAGGTCCGTGTCAATCTCCTCAACTTCAACCTCAACTGTATTTACTTCTCGTTGAACACTGACACCACAACATTCTTCTACGCGCTCTCCACGACTAACAATGTCTCCAGTTTTCACTTCTAACTCACCGCCAGTAAGATTAAGAATAGGAATGTACGATATACCACAGCTATCCGCCGCTATCAAACATCTTAATTCACCTGTCTCTCTTATGCCTCCTTCAATGCACAAATCTTGATTAAGAAAATCACCATTAACTGCTACATGCCCCAAATAGTTATTAGGTATGATAACATTCTCTTTTGCCCACAATACGATTTTCACGGGTTTCCTGCTGTCACGATAGGTAGTAAATTGTTCTATTTTAAGTTCATCTTTATTACTAATTATTACAACATGAGGCTGCTCAGTGAAAGGATGACCCACAAGCAAGGGGATTGCTTGTGCATCATTTGGTACGACATGAACCTTAACTTTGGCCTCCACGCCATCAATAGAAAGTATAGTTGTCAAAAGTCCAATAGGAGAAACCTTACCTTGACCGTATCCAATAAGAGGAGTGAAATCACCCTCCAGATATGTCAGTCCAAGTTCACACGCCACATCTTGTCGAATAGTGACACAACTGCTTCCTAAGTCTACATAACACTTGATAGGTTTTCCACATAAGATCGCATCCTTACAATACTTGGCGTGCGAGTTTCCAATCTGCATTACAGAATTTGATGTCGAGTCAGGGGTTCTTACTTGCTGTTCATTTCTAGATGTCGAGTCAGGGGTTCTTACTTGCTGTTCATTTCTAGATGTCGAGTCAGGGGTTCTTACTTGCTGTTCATTTCTAACCGATCGCGATTCACTCTTCATAACAGAACAATCTCTGGCGTAGTGCCCTTTACGATTGCACTTAAAGCAGGTTATAACCTTCCCTATTTTACAATCACGTGCACCGTGTCCTACCTGAGAACACTTAAAACATTTCATCGGCGGCCTGGCTCCTTGAAAGTTGTTAACAGTAGTACCCAGTTTGGGCGTGAAAGAAGGTGTAGAATATCTAATATCAATATACGCACTCGCCGATTTTAAAACAGGTAATAAGTCAGCTGGTGTTTTGTACTGACTCAAGGGACCTAAATGATCTCGAAAACGATTATTCTTTAATCCGTGTAAAATCCACTCTATGGATTCCTCTGCCGCCATTCCCGCCTTGTTACATTGGGCTAGTTTCTCATAGAAGTATTCTAAAATATTTTGATTAGGTTTCCGAAAATAATTTTGTGCTTCAAGTCTATTTGTCACATATTCATTGGTAGAAGGAAAATTAATTTTTAAAAGACTCACCCAGTCTTGCCACGTACGTTCATCGTTCCTCGGGAGACTATCCCTCCATATCGCCGCAACGCCCGTTAGTTTGCTTAATCCGAAGTGGCGAATGGCAACGTCGTCCCAATCGTAAATAATGGCCGCTTCTTCGACTTTGTCGATCCAATGAATAATTGAGAATTTTGTATTAACAGGATCAAATTCGGGAACAATATAGCCCGGATCGCGGAATAAATTTGGCATCTTAAACGTAATTATTTGCTCCTCCGAACTGCTCGATTTAACTTCACTTTCACTCATAATATCGTTTTAAAGTCTTCCACTTACAATGAATTACTCACAAACGCTGTCCCTTAAGAAAAACAAAAAAAACCATAGACCACAAAACCATGTGCACTCGAATATCTCCACAACAACAAAAAAAATAAAACAAAATAGATCCAATCCCACTTCTGAAATAAACTGTTGAGTCTTTTCTAACCTTTTACAATAAACGACAACAAAACTCACTTTTAAATTATTTATTAATAAAAATTATACAAATACTCTTCTACAACAGTAATCAATCGACTCCCGCTTATTTTCATTATATCCGTTACATCTTAATATTCACTGTTATCCAGTTTAATAACAAATGTGCTTTGCGGGTTTGTAATGCGGGTCTATATAAATTAACTAAGTACTTTAAAATGACATAACAGTTTAAAAAATAATTTATAATAATGCCGAGGAAAATCCCAATCAATTTACTGTTAAAATTAGCTTATTAAGTTAAAGAAAAATTATAGTCTTGGTGAAATATTAACTATGAAGTAATATGGAGGTGTATTAACCCTGCGGAGGGCGCGCCTATAATACTCCCGAGTCAGCGCGCTCGGGTCTGATAGACCCGTTAAAGTTTTCTTCATATTTGGGTAATTTAAATAAGGTGAAAAAATGAAAACAAATGTTGCAAAGAGCATATTATTAATTAAGGTAACATTAATAAGCATTTTAGACACTATTTTTGACTTCAAATATTTGAACAAACTAAAATAGAACAAAATAATAATTTTAGATGGTGGCTGTTTTGTCCAAGGTGTCGCGTCGTCTGGTCTCTTTCGTATCTATGCAAAGAACCTTGGCCAAAGTAATCATCTTTATCAGTTCCATTTTCTTCTTGGTCAGTGTCTGCCAACTCTACTCTTTCATCTACCACATCCACTGATATGTCGGATTCAGAGTCGTCAAAATCAATTTCATTATTTTGTTTCTTTATTTTCCAGATCAAATATTATTATTTTCTTATCCATTTCTGCAAAAATTTAATTACTTTTGAAAAATTATCCTATAAAAAACTATTGACACTACATTTACATAACATTTTATATGCACGGAAAATTTGACAAACATATCCATTTTTTTAGGCTAACCACAAATGTGGCTCGCTACATACATTATCGATATTTTTACTCACTTTACTGAGTTATTTAAAATAGTATATAGTTGCAAAATATATATTAACAATTTTTTTTGACAAAAATTTCATACTTACTGTAATAAGTGAGTGAGCGGCAAGTGTACGAGTTAGGGCGCGCTGGGTCTCAGCAACCCGGAGTGGATATCGATATAGAACGAATAACACTTGCCGAGACGGCTTGAGCTACCACTGGAATGATACTTACGGCCGAATGAGACTCTTTGGACTTTAGAGAAGAGGTGTGGTGGTGATTCAGAGGTTTTAAACCTTTATCTCTACACAAAAACTCTATGAAAAAAACTCCCCGGGTCTCCCAGACCATGCGCCCTCCCCAGGGTTAATGCATTTATTTTTCCTTCACAGAGAACAGGCTGGTTGAAATTGACCATAATCATTTAAGTCAGATATTGGAGCATCTATGGATAGGTGATCTTAAAGGAAAATAACACAAATTATTTGAGTAACTTTTCACGTGAAGAGCCAATTTGTGTTATTCCTTTATAATCATTAAAGTATCGAATTTGACAAGTATTTATCTTGAAAATCTAAGTAATTGTGCAATCCTCGTGATATAATTTGGCACAAAAATAATAATACACTAGTATATTATATTCGTAATAATTTGTATCAATCAATGGTTAGCGAGTAAGGGAATTATACTTTTAAGCCTCCTCCAGACTGCCGAACCGAACAGAGGAAACGAGCCGAGCAGTGGTCTCTGCGCATGCCCAGTCTAAGATGCGCAGGCGCACTTTAGACTGGACATGCGCAGAGACCAATGCTCGGCTTCAGATGTTTTGCTCGTTTCCTCTATTCGTTTCTGCAGTCTGGACGGACGATGCTTTGGCAATTAATGTAATTCATGATCCTTTGCTATTTATAATACATATTATCAAATCTATTCATAGTTTTTGTATGTTCTTATGTTGTCCAGGTGTCATACGGATGTAAATCCGCAGGACTGAGTGAGAGAAAGGAGTACCCTTTGTTCTACAGGACTGTAGCTCCAGATTCTTCTCATAATCCCGCTAGGGTTGCCTTGATCCGCTCCCTTGGTTGGAACGTCATAGCTACTTTAAGCCAAGCCCACGATTCACTGGTAAATATATATATTAAAATTATTATTGATTAAATTAGTAGATTACCTACTTATTAAACAGAAAAGTTTGATCTTGGCCTGATAGATCCAAATTTTGGTTAAAAAAAAACAATGGTTCCTGGACCAGTATAGTTCCAGGGAAACCGTAGTCATGTACTGTCATTATTGTTAGCCACTGTTAGTTAATAGAGTAGTCTAGTAATTTAATTTAGTAATTTATTCAGTTTAATCTTTTTTTGAAAAATGATCGCTTGAGTGTAAAATATTGGCATTTGAATATTATGTTTATAGATTACCAAAAATAATATAAAATAGCAATCACTTATTACTTATAATACATTTAAAGGGAAAAATACCAATCTAATCAAACGTACATATATGTACTGTTTAAATCAAGGTTTTCTTTTTCTCTCCTAGAATGAGGGAAAAAAGGTTGAGTGAGAGTGGGGTAGCAACATGTATGTAAAATATTAGGATTGCTGAATACACAGCGAGGGTAATAATTTAACAAGGTTCTCAAATAAAAAAAAAAAGTCTAGTTTTAGAGTGCAATATCTTGTACTGCACTCTAAATTTAATTACAGTTGAAATTTATCTCTGTACTTTAATTGAGGACTTTCCAAACTTATCAGAGGTAACGATGATCGTTTTGATCAGATCATTCATAAGAATTATATTTATACATATATATATGTCATTATTGTTAGCCACTGTTAGTTAAT